>OX578136.1:45460427-45545427 GCA_951213105.1 Amaurobius ferox | reverse complement strand
AGTAGACCTATGTAGTACAATTGAAACTGCCTCCTCATACAGCTTTATCTCCATACTTCTATTAAATGCATATTTAATATATTTTTCTCCATAGTAATAGAATCTTTTTTAGCATTAATGTAGGATGCCTCTGAACTATGAAAAATAGTGAATATAATTTTGAATTTTAATTACATGAATTGGCTAATTTGAACTCAACTCGGGTCCAATACAGCCAAATATTAGTGTTTTGGTAGCGATTAGTAAACATATTTAACTGAAGTGTGGCTTAATTAAAAATTTTTACACCATAAATCATTTTTAAGTAGTTTGTGATTTTTTTTTACAGATTTTGCAGGAGAAAATTTAAAAAATCTGTTGATCCAAATGGTCACAATTATAACATGGCCCCCTCTTTTTTAAAGAGCTTGAATTAATCTTTCGATTGATACTAATTTTGACAATGTATCCCCTATTACATAACATAAAAAATATGAAATTGGTACATTTGTGGATGAATATTAAAAGAATAAGCTGAGATAAACCGTTTTTCGATTCAAACATTAGTTTAAGAGATATGTATTGTCAAAATCAAAGGAAGAGTATTTGAGCTGCGTGTTTGCGTTCTTGGTGGACTAGCAATAGCAGGACCACGAATTTTTTCAGTTCCTACATAGTTAGAATTTTTCAAAACAGAACCCTTTTATAAATTTCGATTTGGTTTATGAGTTATTCAATTTTTTATTCACTTTTGAAATGAAACATTTTCTTTAGTCTGGACAAAGATTTAATTAGTTGAGCCAATTGCGAGCACGAGGATGGTCGTGTCCGCTGATTGGGTTGAAAGAGATTGCGTAGTGAACTCTTGTGATTATTGAGTGCAAGCGGACAAGGGGCGAACTCTCAATCAACAGGGCGTTTTACGCCTGCGTAACAGGTGGCACATAAGAGTTCACGAGGCGATCTCATCGAGAGCAAGCGGGTAAGGGCAACATCTGAGTGCATTGGCGTAAACTTGAGTACATTGTATGAAGTAGGTATAGCTTTATAGCTTGGATTTATCTATTTGTGGGCACACAATAGTTACGGTAATTGGAGTGTTACAATTATGATGGATTTGCCCGCCACTGTAAATTCAGAATACGTTTCGATTGTTTCAAATATGAGTAGGATTGATCATTATGGATCCATAAATCAAATAAATTATCATCTAACTCAAGTATCATCTATGGTTCTGACAATAGAAATATGAGTTCTGTTAACACAGTGGCATGTGATGCGATTTAAGGTTAACAAAATCATGCAGTTTCAATCCCTGTATTATCGTATAAATGGAATTCACTGCGTTGAATATGACACATATTCATTAGTAAGTTATTGTAACAGAAGTTAAGGTGAAATTATGAAACATATATGAGATTAAGAAAACAAATGGTGTAGGTATACTCAATGAAAACAAGGTGCTCATCTCTAGCAGTTTTGCAAATAATGCCCCTTTCAGCCTTGTTGGGCCTCATAACTAAGCCAGGAAAAGTATTGCATTAATCATGAAATGTGTGTGATGTATTTTATAGCCAATCTGATAAGAAAGAGAGGTTAGACCCATGAAATCGTTCCAGAAGTGTTATTATATTAGTCGAGTGATGAATTTCGATGTTAATAACATCTGTGGTTGTGATGTCTCTGGCTGAAATTGGAGATTTAAAAAAAATGTACATACTTTGGACGATAAAAGATAGATATGAGCAGTAAGCGACAAAACTGTGTGATTGGGAACTCAGTTTTTGGTATATTTTCTTTAAAAAAAATTCCTATATTTTTTGGAAAATATTTTGCGTAGTTGATAAAGATAGAAAATTCTCTGTTTGTAAAATTTTTATACTCAAAAACTAAAAGTGTGTTGTTGTTGTTGAGACCCAGACCGTCCGACCTACCAGAAAGGTGTAAGGTAACTGTATGGACGGCCGGGAAGTGCCACCCAATTTAGACCGGAACCCAGTGGGGGAGGCATCCACAGGGACCGTACCCTCCTTCCCCTACCACCAACCTCTCGGAAGGACTTACGGACCCACATGTTTAACGTGATCGTACTCCGCATGAACACGGCGGCATTTGTGGCAGCGTGCAAATCTAGCCCGCAAACCACGGGGATACCGCACCCGAGATGGCCAACAGCACGCGGCGTTCCGAGGTGGTCACCCACCAAGTACTAACCGCGCCCGATGCTGCTTCACTTCGGTGATCTAACGAGAACCGGTGTTTTCAGCACGGTACGGCCGTTGGCCCAACTAAAAGTGTGTGAAGTAACTGTCTTCCTTGTCTCTTTCTAATTACTTTATTCTAGGGACGAATATATTTACGTTGCGGGGTTATATATCCGAACTCATCCCCGTCAACAAAGTGATTTAACTCTAAATTAAAGTAATTGATATTTTGACCTTCCGATCCAAGGGCAATAACAAATGACGGCACTGTTTAAAATCCAACTCAGATGATTGGGGACTTTACAGTTATTACAGCAGCTTGCTGTTTGAAGCAACGGACAGCATATATAATAATTGTTATTGCACTCTCCCAGAATAAATGACAATTATACAAGCTACTACAATATGCTAGGCTGGTGATAATTCTTAACTAGAGGCGAGTTCTCATGCTTATATGCTTATCCCATCATTCTGTTACTTCACTCTGTATTGTGACCACATCCCGAATACTAGATTCTTCTTAGTCATCGTTGTATCGAATAGAGTTTCCTTCCACTAGGCTGCCGGCCGACTTCCGAACTCCTCCGATTCTACCATCGTACCTTATGCTTCACCCAAGCTCACTCCGCTCCGAACTCTTCCCAGATTTCTTCCACTTACAACTAGAATCCTTTATGTTCTAATGAAACTCACCCAGTTCGAAACATATTCCTATTCTACCTAAGGAACGCAGAAAATGCTGAATAATTCGGTGACTGGTCTGTCAATCGAACCAGTTAGAATAGTTAGCTTAAGTAAACATAAATTATAATGCAAACTAAAGGAAATAATAATTGAAAGGTTATTTAGAATTCACAAGTGAGGGAAGTAATTTATAACATATAATTTATAGCATATACATTAATTGGATTTTCGGACGAAGTTCTTAGTTTTCTAACTTAGTGGTTATATTTTAATAGTTCAATATTTCGACTTGTTAAAGTTTCCCAATGGGGGGGGGGGGTAAACATGTAGCATTTAAAACATTAAGCGTGCTGTAACTCAATGTGGTTACTCCGTGCTAAAGGATTGGTACACAAGTATAAAATATTTTGCTCTTATTTAAAGAAATTAGAAAGTGAAATTAACTTTGATACTCTGAAGATGTTTAATGATTGATGAGAGTTGAAGAGAAGAAGTGAATGTTTGAAATTCAAGTCCGAATCCATATGCCACCAGGCGAGTTTATACAGATTCCCTTGAATCTTAAATCCATTCAGATATTTTATAAAAGGTTGCATTATACGTCGACCAAGCAAGTTAATAAAATTATATTTTTACGTTAAGTCTATTGTTGGAAGTATCCAGCTGAAATAGAAGCGAAAATTAAACAAAAATCTAAAGATTTTGAGGGTAATGAGTAGCCCTTTGATAGCTCTATAAAATGTATAATAGGGTTTTGGATAGGGTTCTTAGTTTTCGAAATATAATGGTTATAATTTCGATATTTTTATATTTTGAATTATCTTGAAAAAGTGGTTCAAATTTCAGAATTTTAATATTTTGAACATTCTTTCTTTCGACCCAGGTCGTTCGATGTATCCAGAGGTGTAAAGCATCTGCTTGGAGGACTGGGACAAAGCCACCCATTACTGGAATCCCTAAGGTGAAAAGGACCGTCCTTCCGTTACCACCAATCTCTTGGAAGGACTTTCAAACCCAAAGATTAAACTGTCCGTATTCTGAAGGCACGGATATAATTTGTGTTTAGCCGGAAATCGAATTATAATCCTCTGAATATAACGTCCGTGTCATAACCATTGGACTGTCTCGTCATATAATATTTTGAATTGTCTTAAAAATGTGCAAAGAGAACAAGCCCACCCACGAAGAAAGACGTTATTCACGCAAAATTATTTTGGACTTATGACCACGATTGATTATATCTTCTTGCTTGGTTTCGAATATTCATATGTTTTAAAGAAAATGGGAAAAAAATTCAGATAAACGGTAAATATGCAAATGATTGTTTGTGTGAGACCAGAAATAGATCTTACATGTGTTTTGGTGAGACAGCTTTATGTCGTTTATTTATTGGGTCCGAAACATTGAACAATGCTTGAAGTCTGGATGGCGCCGAGGTTTACAGCAAACCATAAATTTAGGAGCGTCAAGACAGAGGGGGGCCGAGCGGGCCATTACGAGGTTGTGAAGTAGTTCCATTGGATAAAGATTAACCAATGGAAAATGGGCTTGTTGCGTCACTCTCAAGGCTACAAATGAAAGCAAGGGGGTAAATGACACCCCCGAGAAAAGGAGAACCACAACCTGTGACCTAAGAAGGACATTTGAGCACACTTGCTTAGATAACTTTGAGACGATGACTTAAGAACGACTTTTAGAAAGATGTCTTGTGCTAATACTCGGGCGGCATTATGACTTAGAGATGACTTAGAATACGATGACTTGACTTGGCAAGACATTAGCAGCTCGAAATTAAAGAGCACGAAACTTCGAAAGATGTGTCGACTACGAGAATGACTTAAATGCGTGTGTCGGGCCAGCAGTACAATATTATTATCGAATTACGAGTGGTGAATAAATAATTCGAGTTAAATTCTAGTAATATGATCGGCGTAGTACCTGGTGGTGACAAAGTACAAGACAGATTTGAAGGTATGTGTTCCTCAAATAACTTTAAGTCTAGAAACGTTTAGGCAATTTAAGTGGTCTCACATGCTCCCCCGCCAAAACTAATATAATTGATTGCGTAATGAATAAATAAGTATTTTATGTTGTTAATAAATATTTTATTGTTAAAATGTAAATGGAGTAATCAATTTAGTAACATATTAATTAATATTCCTTTACAGGACTCAAGCAAAGGTAAAATAATTGGAGGGTTATTGCGAACACAACGTAGTAGTATAATAATGTTAATTATAATTTTAAAGTTAAATAACTTTCTTTTGGTTCCCACAGTTTGTGAATATTTTACTGTACTGTATAATTATATTTAGTACATATTCAGTAAATACCAGTAAAATATATGAGAAAATTTAGAACAGAAAAATGAATTTTCCTACCTCAAGGATCCCATTGAGAATACTATAATTATTAGGGCATTTATCAAAATTTTTTCAATGTGACTATCGTGTATAAGTCAAACTAAACGTTCTTTAAGGTATCTTAAAAGAACATCAAAATTATGCTTCGAGTAAAAAAATATGCATTTTATAGGAAATCACTGATGAATGATCAACCATCGATTTTATTTGTCTTCAACCCTTATTTTTAAAAAAAAATCGTCATTTTTGATCTGAATTTCTTTGTACGTTTTCATATTAATAAAAATGTCAATAACCTAGCAAATAATTTATCATTTATACCACATTTATCCCGGTTATGACATGACTAAATTTATTTTATTATTCTCTCTCTATTATCATTTATATTTGGCTCGTTCTCGTTTATATTTTGTCTATATCATTTTATATTGTTTGTTGTAGTTTTTACCTAATTTTTCATTTTTACCTATTCCTTCACTGTGTGGCCACTGCTGCATTTAAATAGTTGCTATTGCTTGGTAAGATCATCTGGTTTTGTGAAGCTCTTGGCTTACTCACTTGCCCATATCTTCTTTTCTAAACCACAGTCTGATTTTAAAGCTTCATTTACACAACGTTTTACTATGTTATCTGTTTATTTAGTACTTGGGCACGAATTCTTGTTATGTGTTTACCAGAATTCTACGGGTTTTCAGTTTTTCAAAACCAAGACCTTCGTTTATATTTTTTTCTTTGAAATACACTTCACAGAATTCCCTAAACCCGAGACTTATGCTGGCTTGGTCTGAGATTCAACTGCGCATGCACCGTGTTATATTGCCCCGGAATCGTAAAGTTCGGATTTAGAGAATGGGCTCCTTTCTTGCGATAAACTGCAGCAGATTATATTTTTTGCCCTTCTTGCTATAGCCACTGTTATTGGTTTTCTATGGTGATTCGGACAAATCCTAAAGAATTGCTTAAAACCTTTTTCGCCGTTTCGAAAAGTATTTTTTTTTCAAAATCGCGACTGAATGTGGGCGTCAAAAAAGTTCTATGCACTGAAAACTGTCTGGGGAGATTGAGAGACACAGTAATCTGGGCCCCTTCTGTAATTTTCATAAGGAATTTCCATGATCTCATAAGCTAAATGTATATTTAATATGAATTAATGTGTAGATTTTTATTATTCTTATATATAATTTATAATATAATAATTATTGAACGAGTTTTTGTATTTCCAAATCATCTAGAATAAATCGCATTAGATGACTAAAATGTTAAAACTCTCCTCTCAGGTTGTGTCAGAACCTGACATGGCCATATTTTTATTCCCCCCTCAAGATATCTACGGGGTGGAGATAATAGGGAAGAGTGAAATAGTCTCTCCAGATACCCCCAACAGCCCACACGATGAACTAAAAAGACGAATCTCTGAACATTTATAGTGCCGACCATCTGACAAACCATAATGGGCCGGATTTTGTTTTGATCAACATTCGGGACAGAGAAAGTGGATTTTCAGAAAGTCTTTTAGACACTTCAGAATATCATAGGCTGGCCAAAAGATTGAATCTCTACAAACATATAGCAGCGACTTTGTGTCAGAACCTAGAGGAGACGGATTTTTGACCTCTTTCCAAAGGCGGACAGAATGTGCGGGGTTGAGGAGTGTTCAAAAGTATTTCCTGACAGAGAATATTTCCTTCCCACGATATAGAAGGTTAAGGTAAATAACATATTATATCATTTTAATACCGGTAAACTTTCTCATAAATTTGTGCTCAGCTTTAATTTCCCCAGCACGTTGTTTCAAGCTCTCAAATGGCTAGTGGACTTACAGCTGAGACTATTTGTTAGCAAACCTCAATCAGGTATAATTGCGGTGGCTGTATGAGATGAAAAGAAAACAAGAAGGTTCAATCGGTCATAAAGTGTTGATTATGAAACACTTTCCAACAGTAATGCAATTTTATTTAAACATATCTAAAATGCGATATATTCAGCACTGATATTTTTTAAATTATCACAGTACTACAATAATTTATTACACTTGAAAACTTAAAACTTTGTCAAAAAAGGCAGTGCTACAAATCGTCTACTTCTGTATGTAAAATCAATCAATATTTCATTTATATCACTTATATTCCAGACTCCAGAGCTAAATAATTTTGCGTTAAAAATTCAGCAATTCTTATGCAACTCATCTTATAATCGCTTGATTTGTTTACATTCTGCATACTATAGAAGTTAGGCTTTGTTGTAGGAATAATCGAAGTTTAGTGATCATTTAAAATCAAAAATATTGCAATTGCGTTGGCACACAATTTAGACACGCATATAATGTAAAAAAATAAAGTGATTTTATGACGGATGCAATACTAAATATAAATCCAAGCGGTCTTTAAACAACACGATTTTTACACAGGGAAAAAATGGATGCCATATTTCATTTTGAAATGAGTTACGTGATATCTTCCTATAATATGTGTGGAATTATTATTTTCATTATTATTTAAAAAGATTAACTAACGCATTTTGCTGATTTTTTTTACACATTTTACGTTATAATTTAAATATTTCCTAAAATTTTCAAAACAACTTGTGAATTTTAACTCCGCAGACAAATTTTTGAAACATTATATCCCATACGGTTCAATGTATTTCAATTTTTCAATCCCGGTTAAATCCGACACTAATTGGATGATATTATTCATTTTTATTTTATGCCCCACAGACCCGTCTCAACAACATACTAAAGTTTCATTCTGATAAAGCCATTTTTACGGTAGTTATCGTGTGAACAAACAGACAGACAGCCATAATGAACAAAGTCATCAACATTTTGCAACTATATTGGGGAGTGTTAAAACATGTACACAACTTATATTATCGACCACGGGATAGAACTTAAATCAGGCCCATTTTAGATTAAGGCGACTGTTTCTGAAGTTGAGCGCAATACATTCTAAAGCAATATAAAGTACATTAAAAAAAGTTACAATCTTATTTTTAGTCCATGTATAGCTTCGCCCATGTCTTTGATAGGATTCAATACAAGCATGTGGATATATTTGTTGCGTGGTTCAAATTTATAAAATGAGTTATACGCATGTTTGTACGTTTGTTGAATATTATCAAGAATACAATACTCTTACGTGGCATCTCGCTTTGAAATATATTAAACTATTAGATTGCAGTTCGTATAAAAAATAATTTAACCCGAAATATATTTGCAGCCAAGCCATTCCCACTATAGTAGGCTGAAACATTTTCGAAACATTGCCATTTTAAACAAATTTTGATAAATTGTTAGGTACCATCGAACGCCAACTATACTTAATCATGTTCAAGATCGATAACTCAAGATATCTCTTATATTACTAGTCTGGTATGACTGCAGCAATCCAATTTCTAATAATGAAAGCAAATAGAAGATATATCTGATACTGAAACCCTATAATTTGAGGATCTTATCTTCAATTTTTCATCTTTTTATGACTGTAGTTTAAGTTTGAGCATTTATAGTAACGCACTATTGCTCAATCTGAAACAGGCATGTGTTTGGTTTAATTAGAGTTAAATACTCAGACCTGAAGATGAAGTTAACTTTGATTAATTTTCGAATTTGGGCCGGTGCTGTTCTTTTCAATTATCGGCATTATGGCCGTGGTTTTGGTTCTATGGTGAAGTTAATATTTCACGATTACTTGAATTAATTATTTTTATTATTACATTTCTCTAATATATATATATATATATAAAAGAGAAAATATTTCATCAGTTAATCGTCAGAAAAATTGTGTTGCCTCCCAGTAAAAAAGCTAAAACTGTATTGAACTGCTCTCATTTATACATTCCTAAATGATAGGAACAAAACAAAATATATGCTATAAGTATACATTATTTGAGCTTGAAGTTGTTATGCAGTTTCATGTATCTTCCACCAGTTACAGAAAAATCGTACAATCTGATGGTAAAGAAATAATTAACAGCATATGTGGATTAGTGATGACGGTATATAGAATACCGGCACCGGCAATCACTTATGTGTTTGTGCAGCGATTGTCACATCGTTTGTGCAGTGATTGCCACATCGATTGTGCAGTGATTGTCACATCGTTTGTGCAGTGATTGTCACATCGTTTGTGCAGTGCTCGTAAAAAGGTAAATTTATTCACACCGATATATCTTGATACTGGAAATCAAGAAAATCTTCAGCAAATTATATGTCAATTAGAATTTGGTACACAAAAATTTGGTGGGAATTTTGGTGATCTTGAAAGTCATATGGGAGCCTGAGGATCCTTAATTAAAAAATTCTGTTGCAGAAATGTAGAAGTAAGAATGCATTTTTTCATATCCTGTCAAGTGACGCTGAACCTTTGTACAGTTATTTCCTCACGAATCCTGTTGTTTGTACCTTTTTACACTTTGCTAGAATGAAATTTGACATTCTATATAATGCCTAAGTATTCTATACAATGCCTAGGAAAAGCATGTGAAATATTAAAATAAAAAAGACATTTATACTTTGCTGAAAATCGTCACGCATTCTACAGAATGCCTAGACATTTTATACAATACCTGCTTTTCACACTTTTCCGGTAACATATATATTTCAAAAGGTGATGCTGTGGACAGCGCTATACAATGCCGTACGTATATATCGTGTAAATTATAGCTAATTTTGCAGATACATTCAGACAAAGTAATGATAATCTTCCCCTTTCTTTACTGCATATGAATCAGTAACATGGCTTCAAATAATCGTTCAAATGCAAAAAATCAATTTGGGTTGTCTGTGGGACTTCAATAACTATTTAGTGAGGTCGTGTTTCTCGTAGGCTCTGCAGAAGAAGGCCGTGTTCTGCCTTTGAAACAAGTAGATCAGATTTGAAACCAGAAAATATTAGTTTCTTATAATTATTTAAATATAATTATTTAAAAGTATTATATATAAATAGGCATTTTCTGTGACCATTTAATAAAGCAGTATAGTGGAATATATATGTGTGTTGAATTTCATTTTTATAATTTAAAAAGTAATGGAGATACAAAAAGTTGACATAGGGTCACATTTTGAGCATTTTTTTTAAGTTTTTAAAGGTATATAATCCCTTAACAAATCATAGGGCATAATGCTCGCGAGTTTCACTAGTTAATAGCAATGTCGATACAGTATCGATATAATGAGGAGTGACATTGCTACTGTATCAATATATCACAAAGCGATATGTGTTGATATGACATATAGATTTATTGCACCATTACTGTAATACACGTGCCTTTCTTTTAGAAATAGTAATAATTGGAAAGTTAATTCTTCCTAAAAAGGAAAAAATGAAGCAAAAATACACAATTTCAAAAACTACCTAAAAGAATAAGAAAATCCGCTCAAAAATTGAACCCATAAGTAACTCACCTTCTCTTTCATTTCTCTATATCTATAGCAATATAAAAATACCTTTAATCCCTACCCATAAAATTTTCTCGAAAACCTCACATTCCCCAAATTCATCTCATTCTCCAGCTCCATTTTTCACTTCTAAATAAAAATCTAATTAGCATAAACAGCAACTCGGAACGAATTTAATTCGGAAGCAGTTACTAGAGATTTACCTTCTAAATCCGCGGATTTGAATTTAAGTGCTCGCTGCAAAGTAAAACGCTGGCCTCTCGCCGTAACTACCGTTTAAATGTTCTGCGCCATTTTTTTCCCTCTCTGCCTTAAAACCACAGACTACTTTGGTGGAGCATCATCTTTCGCAGCACGTCTCAGGACTAATTCTTCAGCTGCGGAGCCCTAGGAACGGGTGATGACTATTTAACTCTTCTAGCGTGGGGTGGAGGGGTGATTTGGGCCAGTGATTAGGGCTCTGGTAATGAATACAATTAGCGTTAATGAAGCGGAGTTGAGAAGCCAAAAACAGTCCCCTATTTAATTACTATGCATGGATTGGCGGATAGGCTAGAGCACAATACACCATCAGCGCCTAGATGGGGGCTGCCGTAATTTTTCCGTGGAAGAATGGCGAGAGGAATTCATCGCCAAGAGCAACTAGTTGCTAATGGATGTGAAAGTTGTTAGATATCTGTACGGGAAAATGCCTTATTTAAGAAAATGATGTAATAAAACGCAAATTATTTCACAATTCAGAACGATATATTGTGATAGCTTTCTCAATTGTTTAAGAAACACAGTTAATAGCATATCATATTGAATATTAGTAACGAAATTCAACTGTTACAGAGGTAAAAGTAGTATGCTTCTCCAGGACAGAAGAGACAGAGTAGCTACATCAACAAAAGCAAGAAATCCTGTTGACGTTGCCTAATCCGCATTCTGTCTTTCTTGCAACAAACGCATTCTTATACACAAGGATTTTTACAGCAATTTTTGCGCATATTTTTTGTGTTAGCTGATGATGTGGTTCATGTAGTTATCAAAATTTTTCTATTTCTTTTGTCATAAGTTTGCAGTTTTATTGCCTAAGGAAGTATTCCGAATCTTTCTAATTTTTTTTTTCTTTTTTCCTGCACATTTTCTCCTTTCATGTTTTTTAGTTTCTATGTCGCAACCTTTTCCTGAGTCACGTGATATATTTATGAACTATGTCTTCTTACATTTCTAGTGTGGTTGTTCTTTCCTTTCACTTTGTCCTGAAGAAAGAGGCTATTCACTGACAAACCGCTTAATTCAGTTACTAAATTAATAAATTCTGTGCTACTGAGGAAATTTTTACGCTGCAGTTCTTTTTGTTGCAGCTTGAGCAATGTAATTTAAATTTATTTTCATTATGGAAACCGATTAAACAACCATCCAATATATCCAATATCACTTTTCAGGTAATTATTTCCCATATTTCTCTTTTTAAAATCTTTTAATTAAGCAAGTAGGGGCCCTATTCCAAGCTTTCTCGTTCTTTCTCTCTCAATCTCGTTTCATCGCTCGATAGAGGGTAGTCCTATAGCATAGCGATCAAAACACAATATTATTTGTAGCTCCGTATAGATATGACCACTATTGATAGACTTAAAACTACGAATAACAATCATCCAGAATGGAGCCTATGGAGTTAAACATTTAAACCCAATAATTATCAAAGACCATTTTACTGAAAATGAAATCAGTGCGGTTCGATCGTTGAAAAAGTTTTTGAGAAATTTCGAACTTCTTCTAGAGAAGATTATTAAGTAGAAAACAAGTTTCATAAAAAACATAGGAACGTGAATTTTAGTCATATCCTATTCATGAAAGTTTCATAATTTTGCATCTAAGTTGATATGCAAATATATGTAAATCTGACATAGGCATAAACAGACGTAACAATATAAAGTTCGATATTTTATTTATTGACTTAATGCAAAAACACATTTAGAAATTTATTTCTTGTCTAATAAAACACAATGTTTCTATTTTCGAGAGAATTATAACTAAAAATATGGTATAAGCAGCATATGATTTCCCTACAAAATGCAATAATTTTACTTTTTTTACAGCGAGCTAATACTGTACGAGATTCAAGGCACAAACATATTTGGCGCTGATTTGTACATTAAAATAAGGCGCTTTTGTCGATAACAACATACACAACTATTTTGAACAACTAAACTAACTTATATTTTGCCCAAATATAATTTGACAATTAGAAACATTAATGGCGTCGCTAAGTAATACATTCTATACATTAAACGATTTTGATCAATAGAGACAATTATTGTATTATATAAAACCGATGGTTTGAGTTCCAATTAATAAATTCTTAAAATTAAAAATACAAATTTTAATTATGCTTTTCCTATGTCAATATTATACTTAACTTTTTGTTATTTAATTTGGATTGCTGGATGCAGTTATTATATAACAGCCATTTAATCATCTTAAGCAAAGTAACCAAATGTGCGTATCGATAAATAAAGCCATACCACCATGTTATTGGCAATGATTTAACACCACGTAAACCGACATCCAGAAAACCCATAAAGTACAGATGAAAAAAAAAGGAGGTGGAATATGCCATAGAGAAAAATACGTCACATTTTATTGATACATTGTTGCAAGTACTTCATAATGAATTAAAGAACATAAAATTTTATGAAGGCAACGTTGTGAGAACCGATGGCCTGATCGTGTTATGTAAGTTCAGAATAATACATGCTGAATTGTATTTTAGATGAGTCACCTTGGTCGCTCTTAGGTCGCTATTCAAAGCTTTGTCGTTCATAGTTCTGCGTCGATCATAAGAGGACAGTCTTAGAGTGGAGCGTCTGTCAATCTGCTACAGGAGCTCTCTACGATCAACAAGATTGAAATAAGAACCGCGAAACTATTTCATGGATACTGCTATCTGCAATGAGAGAGTCTTCATTGTTTTTGGAAGCGTCCTTTTCTGGTGGGTTCTTGTGATTTTGAGCTCATGGTATGTCTTGGAAATAGTTAGTTTTGAATACCATCGCGAAATATTTTATCCGATACACTAGATTAAACAGACTGTTGGTGTGACTTAATGGATTACAACATCGGACTGGTGATACCAGAGGTCCAACTGTAATCTCAATATCCTTCGATTCTCCCTTTTCTCCTTCCTTGATATCGGAGTTCAATATCTAACACGGAAAAGAAAAAGTCCAGTGGGAACATCAGAGCACACAAGCGACACTTCATTTTCTGTGACTATACAACAGGGATTGACTCTGCTTTGTCTGATAGTTTTTGTGCTTTTCTTTCTACTTCACTCTTGGCCCCCCACAATGGTGGACCTTATTTACCGAAGATCTGATGCAGGAAAGTTAAGGCAAGTATTTGAAATTTGGAAATGGATTCTCTTCCGGATTTATGTCTTGTGTAAAACCGTATAGTCTATTTGTATATACATAGTAGTATAACGAGAACGCTTACCTGTGGTGTGCTTCGTAAGTTAAAATTACTTTCAAATGTTTCAGTAGTTATTTTTTTCTTTACTTTCTCATATTATTTAATATAGTGTAGGAAAAATATTGCTTACACGGAATTTTTCGATTTCCATATTTTGAGGCGAATATAGGATTTAGGACCTCCTAAATATGTTTTGATTATTTTTAAAGCGATGTTCGCCTGTCTGTCCATCTGTCTGTGTTCGATTTCTTCTGTACAGAATAGGGGTCGCAAACATTAATATATTTTTACGAAACTGTATATACGGATTTGTTATCATGAAATCTAGAGCTAGATAGAACTTTTTTAGATTCAAGTGAAAATTTTTTTTTTCTTTCGAAATTTTATATTTTCTGAACATGACAACATGGGACAAAATTTAACATAATGACGCATAAAAAGGGTTATATATGGCTCAATGATAGTGAAACTTAAAGGTGTTAACCTTTTGCTAACGGGTGGGACAGAGTCATTTCCAAATGAAGAACATCTCAAAAAGACAGGTATTTGACATACCCTATCCCAAACAAATCGACTCTCCTTTGCAGATATCTAGGTAGCAGATAGGTAGCAAATAGCAGATATCTGCAATGGCAGCAAAAAATTTGCTAAAAGCCTGAATCTGGATAAGAAATAAGTAAGTAATGTAATTAAGCACAACTTAAGTAATTAAGTACACCAAGACTTGCTATAAGGATGGGAGAACTAAGAACTTAGAATTTGCTATAAAGCTGGTATTTTCAATGGGAGTTCCTTCCGAATTTTTTGGAATGTCCCTTATAGGCGGGGTTTATGAGAATTTGCACGGTTGCAACGTAGCCTTGAAACATCTGTATACTGCGCTGCAACCTAATTTGTGCTTAATTTTGTTTCTTAATTACTTTTTATCTTTTGGATACGTGATTTTTCTTATCATTTCCAAAGTTTTTTTTGTTAGGAAAGTACCTACATTAGAGTGTCTTCGAGATGTGAATTTTTTTAGCACGAAATTTTTCACGAGTCCCAAATGTACACATTACACTATACGTTTGAGTTGTGTGGATCAATGTGTAAAGCGCGTAAATTCGTCAAAATTTAGAATTGAAAAAAGGCTACGTAAGTTATCAATATAGTATTGTGAAATGATAGCTAGACTAAAATTTACCCGAAAACAAAAATTGGTTGAAATTAAAAATAGATCCCTGGCATCCAGGATTGTCACCAATGTTACCAGCTGCTCGCTTCCTACTATGTTAAGAAATAGCTTGAATCCCCATACAGTGTGTACGTAGGTGGAAAGTGATACAGCAAACAATAAACAGCACGCCCTTTTAAAACTATTTTACAACTATCCCACAACTAATTTCTTCCATATTCCCTGTAAACACGTCAACATCCATAACCCGCCAAGTACTGGAAACCTCCCCTACACAACTCCCTGAAACAAAAGGTAACTTTAAAACATTTAAAACTAATCACTGAAGGCGAGACGAGTGTTTGTGCCCGGGATCAGTGGACGGCCGGAAATGAAGAGAATGAAGAGCGGGCCATTTACGTAATGGCCTTAAATTTTCTTCCCTTTATGCGAATAAATTGCCGATCTTGTTAAAAGGATGTCTAATTCCCGTCGCTCGCTTCTCATTCATTCCCCTCGTTTCAATTTCCGACAATGGTGCCTTTAGTTACACCTTTATTAAGCGGAGGTTTGCCCAGAAGATGTCGATGATGTTATTGGACGAGGACGTGTTGGGCGGAGGGGTAGATGGTAAGCATTGAGGCTCAGGAGGAGAATTAAATAGAAATACAGTATTGGCAGTAGAAATTGCTCGCAACAGTTTGGTGGTAAAAAGTTATTGCAGATCATGCTCACACAACCGTCTTTAGTGGACAAAGATAGGATTGAATCACATTGTAGATATAAGCATTCATGGATATATTTTGCGATTTTAAGTTTGAGGTTGCTAGGTGAGTTCTGTGCCTCATGAACAGCCATTGCATGCTCTTTTACACTAAGTTTAATTTGAAGTTGGCTTCGTGGTAGCACTACATTTCTCGGTTCCTACAGATGTTTACAAAATTGTTGTTCATAAAATGTTTTTGCTTCCATTCCAGGGGTTAGGCTAAAAATTTTCATTTTACTCTACATGTGATGTTGCAAATATTGCAGAGAGTAGGTATGTGTGTATAATACACTAATTGAACAAATGAACAGACAGGCTAGAGCTGAAGTCTGAAATAAATTGGGCCGTTTTATGGTGGGAAGATATCAATATTTACGAGTTGAGTAAAAACCTGATTGCAAATTAATTACGTGTGATCAAAGTACTCAAAATTTAGTGCAAACATCCCAACTATCTAGGGAATTTGACATCGCGAGATTGTTAGTAAATGAGCAGAGATCGGCAGTTAAAACATTCTTCTGAAAAAAATTTCATGTTCTGAACGCTTCAAGTTCAAAGATATTTTGTCACAGACCGGGTCTAACTGTATTTCTCCTCGCAAATATTAGAGCCCATTGTATATTGGGATGTATGTACTGAAATTCGATTCCAGTAGCGTATTGGCGTTTAGTAGAGCTCCTATAGCATAAGCTGACTTATAGAAGCCATGTTGAATCAAAGCAAGAAACGTATGGGTAATAAGAAGTGAGAATCAGCACCACTGACCTCCAAATTTCCTTGCTGATTTCAGTGGGATGCACCTGTTTTAGTGCACTTAGTCGCAGTGTTTTAGTGCACTTAGTAGTTTAGTGTTTTAGTCGCCGATAGCAGCTAGAAAGAGATATTTTTGCATCCATACAATTATACAATTTCCATACTTATTTTTTTAATTTTTTTTAAGGGCGCTAAACATTTGTATCCTTTTTCGGAAATTATTAGAGTAATTTATGGCTTAACAACCACCTATTTTATTGCGAATTTATACCACAAGGCACGATATCGAGTTACTGCGCAATAGTAAATTAATATGTAAGATTCAAAAGGGCGGATACACTGACTCTATGTAGGAGCCTTATCCTTTAAAATTGTTGGTGGCGTAACTTATTTACAATCGTGTTTTACATTAACTCGTAAATATAGTATTTTGCCACCCACCATAAAATTACACAATTTATTTTCTACCTCGGCTCCAGATTGTCTGATTTATTATTCACATGCTGCATTGGTGATTGTCGGAAATATTTATAGCATCGCCATTAGGCTAAAAAGACAATTCAGAGCCTAACAACAGATATTGGCTGTTTAACTGATGACTAGTAATAAGATAGATAAGAAAGATCAATCATGCATAAAACATTGATTATGAGACACTTTCCAACTGAAATGCAATTTTATTTAAACATCTCTAAAATTCCATACATTCAGCGGTGATATTTTAAAATTATCACAATAATACAATAATTTATTATATTTGAAAACTTCATCGAAAACAAATGAACTTTATTTGCCTGCTTCTGTATGTAAAATCAATGAATGTTTCATTCATATCAGCTATATTGCAGACTCCAGAGCTAAATAAGTTTCCGTTAAAGAAATTCAGCAATTCTTATACAACTCATCTTGCAGCTTGATGTGTTTATATTCTCCTACGTGAAAGTTAAGCTTCGCTGTAGAAATGATCAAAGTTTGATGATCAGTCAAACTCCAAAATATTGTAATTGCGTTGTCGCAATGTATAGATGCACAGAAAAAAAAAATAAAGCGGTTTTAGGACGGATGCAATACTAATTATAGATTAAAAAGAACTTTAAAAATAACGATTTTGATACAAGATGGATGCCATATTTTATTTTGAAGTGGTTTACGTGATCTTTTCATGTAATATGGGTGCAATTATTATTTTAATTTTTATTTTAAAAACTACCAAACATATTTTGTTGATTTGTCTTTATATATTTTATGGGATAATTTGAATATTTCCTAAAATTTTTGAAGCAATTTGTGAATTTCAAATTTGTTTAAAAAATGTTTGAAGAATTTGGTCCTATAGGATTCAATGTATTTCATTTTTTAAACCCGGGTTCAATCCAAAACTTATTGGGTGGTATTATTCATTTACATTCCCCTATATCCCACAGACCGTCTCAACAACATACTAAATTTTCATTTTGATAACGTCATTTTTAAGGCAGTTATCGTGCGAACGGACGGACAGACAGACAAAATGAACGAAGTCATAAACACTTTTCAACTATGTTACAAAGTGTTGAAAACGAAACACGCATGTTGTTATCTGCAATGAGTGCAGATAATTTTTTAACATATTCAATGGTAAATATAGTCAAACCCACATAAAATAAAATTGTAAATAACTCAAGTTCCAGTGTTGATGCAAACCAATGATTTACTCGTCCAGATAACATTTAATAAATCAAGCTACATTGACGATATTCATAACTTCTACCCATTTAAAAAAACTATAACTTCATAACTTCTACCCCTTCTACATATTTAAGATCGAAGTGAAACTTTCGATCTGAAAGACGGAAGATCCGACCTGAACGGATCCGGTCTGAAAGATTTTCTTTCCTTATACTTTCTTTATAATACATGTTAATGTATAGTGAAATATTTATGATCGGAGTGAAACTTCCAATCTGAAAGATGAAAACTCCGACCTGAACGGATCTGAAATATTTGCTTTCTTTATGCTTGCTCTATATTCTGCTTGCCAAGAATGGGAATAATGTAAACATTAATCAAATACTTGTCCCACCGGAATCCTTTAAAATGTTTGTACATAGAGACATGATAAACACTTCTAAAGATAACCTTATGACTAAATTTAGGGGTAAAATGTGGCTTGATATCCAAGATATTGGAACGTTTTCAACGCTAGACCACGTAAAGAAGCGGTTGCCAATTTTAGATTGAAAACCGGACATGACTGTTTAGCAGAGCACCTAAATAGAATAGGTGTTCTCCCCACGAACATTTGCCCAATATGTAATTTTGCCAGAATGAACTCAGAACATCTTCTTGGGTGTCCAGGACTGGATAGGGATGCCCAGCGCCAAGGAGATGTCATTAAACTTTATTGGGATGCCAGGAATCTTATGGAATGTTAAAAAATGTCTGCTACCTCTTTGCAGTGTGCTTCTTTGGACTCCTGTCTTTTGCATTGACGGTGTTCTCTGTGTTCCCCTGTTTGCTGCTTTGTTTGTTCTTGTTATTTTTCTTTTGTATGTGATGAGATCTCTATTTGTATGGATTACATTCCAATAAAGCCACATGTTACAACAACTTTCCCTATATTGCATGTTAATATATAGCGAAATATTTAAGATCGGAGTGAAACTTCCGATCTGAAAGACGGAAGCTCCGACCTGAATGGATCCGATCTGAAGGATTTTCTTTATTTATGCTTTCTCTAAAATACATGTTAGTGTACAGCGAAAGTAGCGGAATAGAATAAAAAAAATCATAACTCGGATTTTCTAGGGATGGACACGTTTTCGTTGTCTGGAATAAAAAAAATGTTCTTAGCGTAACGTCTGCATCTGTGTATTTGTGTAATGCACACGCGATCTTTAAGAAAGATGGCACCACCAACTATCTCTTCAGACGACTGGTTCCATTTTAAGAAATGCTTCAAATAAGGTAGTCTTTTAGACCATGACTGTATTGTTTTACGTGGCACATTTTGGGTAAAAAAGTGCAAATTTTAACATTTTATATAGGCTTTCTACAATGAAAGTTTCAAATTGAAAATTGTTTTGTTTTTATTTAATGATGTTTTGAAAAAAAAAGAAAAAAAAAACCCTTCTCTAATGTGCGAAATTGCCTGTAAAACATTGTCAAACTTATATAATTTCAACCTTATTTTATCTCATCAAAAGAAATGGCGAAACTATAGATTCCAGGAATGGTATAAAAACTGCATTTTGTTAGAGCATTCAAAAGTTTACACACATACTTATCTAACAAAATGCAGTTTTTATACCATTCCTGGAATCTATATTTTCGCCATTTTTGCATTTTGTTAGAGCATTCAAAAGTTTACACACATACTTATCTCCGGCCATCCAATTTGCTTCTCTAAGTCCTAGGACGAGTCGGGTGGCTTGGGCTTTCGACACATACTTATCTTTTACAAACGTTTTATAGTTCCCAATTGCCTGTCGAAAACAATACTAATTTTGATCGTATGGCCATGGAACTTTTCTTATTTGACTAATCTATCGGATATCACTCCATATTCATGTCAAAAATTAGAATCATGCGAATCATCAATTTTCCGATGCAAGAAATTGATAATAAAATAGGTTAAACTGTGTATACGATTTTTTTTAAATTATAAATATGAAAATTTTGTAATACAGATTCGGTTCAAAGTGAGTTAGATAGAGCGTTTCATAATCTTTCCAATAGTGCCAGGCTGGAAACTGTGATATTAATTACGATACTTATAGAGCCAATTTGTTTTAAAATCGCTCAAAATTGCATTGGAAAAGTTATGTGATGACTACATTAATGTTTTAGTGATTATATTTCCTAATTAGGATAAACGGCTTCACATTTCAAATTCGCAGCTTTTTGTTCCATTTAGCCAAAATATTTAAATTCTATTTAACTTGAAAGACATTTCCTCCAAACCTCATTTATTTAAGTGAACTAACTATAACAACTTCGTTTATTACGTTTATTTACAAGTTTTACGAAAGAAAATGACGATGATGACTGACGTAATTGAAAACTTTCCAACTGAAATCTGTCTTAAACTATATAAAAGTAAAACCTAAAGAAAATGCATTGATATTTTTGCGATAGCATGCAATACCCGCTTTCGTACATTCTCGGTTGCGTGCAGAAACTTATATTTTTGAAGTGAATTCTTATGAAATAAGAGAACCATTTATGGACTGCCATTTTGTTTCAGAGTTGTACTTAAAAACATTGGTAGTTAGTAATTTCAATGCCGTTTTATTTATTTTTAAGGTTGTTCTAAAATCGCCTTATATTTTACTATTAAATCATGTAACATTAACAGGGATAATGCAGGGATAATAGTGAGGAACAACATCGATAATACTTCAGCCAATTATGTGTTACTTATCAGGGTTAACAATTGAGTCAAAATGAATGTGAATCCTAGAACAATATTCGAATTATAAGCGGCAGTTACAAACCGACTAAGAGGCATCGTATTTCCCGCTATTCTAGAGGAAGGCTTGAATAATAAAAATACTGTTTGTAGCTAACATTTTTAGTTTTAGAGATATAAGCATTACAAACTTATAAAACGAAAAATTTTCAATTTTCTTCAATTTGGCAATACGACTGCAAAATGTATAAAAGCTTTCTAGAAACATATTATTGATCTAGAAATTGCATTTCCCACTGAACAGTTTTGTTGCTTGCCGTTCATTACTATCTGTTTTAATTAAAAAAAATATTTCGATTGAAAGTAAGCAAAGGGAAGCGAAAACTCGCTTAAACATAATTAGATTATCTAAAACCTGCAAAATTTTCTAAAAACTGCAAATCGAAGCGGATTCAGTTCAAACATCGTTAAAAAGGAAGTCCTTCAATATTTCCTATGGTGTCAATATGGAAAACTCTGTGATAATACTTTTAGTAGTTAAGGAACTAATTTGTGGGGAAAACATTCAAAATCATGCTAAAACATAAAATAATAAAAAAAACTAATTCGAATTTTAAAAATATCTCACCAAGGCGTATTTTCCCGGGTCCTGAAGTACCTCAGTACAAAATTTCGTTGTTCTCTGACGGTTAGATTTACCGCTACAGATGACACACACATATTTTTACTTTCCTTATATACATAGTATAATCTACAAGGGAAGTTTTGTGGCGTGGTCGAAAATTAGAATTAAAATTTTCGAAGGGAGAGCATGTTTCAAGTATCCCTGAACAAGAATCAAACCTTTTTATGAGGTGATATCCGTGTGTGTGTGTATATATGTGTATGTATCAGTGAGTCGGTGGAGACAATACCTTAAGCGATTCGAACGAAATTTGGTACAAAAATTACAATTCGTAAATACTGGAAGCCTATTGTCTTTACACGCAGTCTAATGTTCAGAACTCCCCTAAATTTGCGTGTGAAATTATGAAAAAATCATCAGAAAATCAAAACCTTTAAAAAAGTTACGCAAATAAACATGTCTTATGTAATTTTTCATTAGAAAACGATTGACAGAAACTTTAGAACGACAGCATGAACCGTTTTTGAGATATTGCACATTTTTCAAATAATTTATCAAAAACTCACATTAAAAAAAATATTAACTATTGTGAAATATGTTCACTTTTTAAATGTAATATCATGTGATAAATTTGATAACATCATTTTCGTGGATCTAGCTCGTTCCATTCACGAGAAAAGATAATTTGGGTAGTACTTTTTTATTTGAATACCAATATTCATTTATCTGCTGTAATAAGAACTTATTTCTTCGTCCATAACGCTGGCGAGATTTTAGCGGCGAAATTGGCGGAATGTCGCCAACTTGGCGACTTTCCTAAATGTTGCCAAATTAATGAAAATGTCGCGAAATTAATGAAAATGACGCTAAATGAATGAAAATGACGACTAATTGACGAAAATTTAATATCTTGGAAAAAAAAATAAGAATCTACTGTAAAAAAAAACTTTTTTTTTCCATCCGTAAAGTTTGGTAAAATTTTAGTGACGGATTTGTCGGAATATCTTTAACTTACTGACTTATTAAATTTTACCAAATTAACGGAAATATCGTCAAAATTGCAAAAATGACGCTAAATTGATGAAAATGACGTCTAACTGATGTAGTAATTATTAAAATATTTTAACATATGGACTATATCGCTTATTGAAGATGCTATCAATATTGATAATTCTTTATATAGTGTTGCACGAAATATAAGTTTATTGGGTACTCTAAAATAGTTTTACATTTTGTCATTCGGAATATCGCTAAATGTACAATTCAACGTTAAAAACACAATACCGTGGATCTTATTCATTATTCTTTGACTGTAAAGGGAGTAAAAATGTTTTCTCATTATGCAGTAGCAGAAACAATATGGCGGATGATATGCTGGTCCGCATTCGTTTAAGATCTCTACAAGCACACATGTCTAATATTTTCTACGTCACGAAATACTTGTTCATCATAAATCACGTGACCACGGCAGTCCACATACATCTACTGAGGAACGTGTTATTAATCCCGAATCCTCCTAAAGCTGTGTTTAAACTACTGCAAGGCATTTAGTGATTAGTCAGAAAATTTATTTTTTTAATTACACATCATGTTAAAAAAAATTCGTTGATCATAATTATTACCGGACTCAAACTTGAATTTAATTAATGGCTTATGATGATATTTTTCAGCCGCACATCTACAAAGCCTGGACTGAAGCCATTATTAAAGAGAAGAAAGTAAGCTGTTTTTAAATTCATGTTTTAATTACATACTTTCACTGCATATGTTTACGTTTATCTAATGCAGTATTATGTAATATTTTATTCATACATGTATACTTTCCCAATTTCTTATGACATTTCTTGCTTGATTACTGCTTTAATGTTTTGTATAAGCACAAAACATTTTCCATAGGCGTTAGAAGCTTACTTTTTGGCTTAATTTCAATATTTGCAAAGTTGTATTTTTGCGTGTAGATTTGGCGCAGGTATTAAAAATAACCATATATTCTGTGAATCACGCCAAATACTGTCATTTGTATTTAACGGAAAATAAACCGACCACACTTGGCGCGATTACAAATTGATATGCTTTTTTGATGTGCATAACGTCTATGATTAGGGTTACCTTTATCTGAATTAGGAACTTTACGAAAAATGGAAACACTTTGGACGCTAATAACTCTGAACCTAATAGATAACAATGTAAACAATTTTTTTCTATTTTATCGAAAATATGGCTACATTTATAAATATATAAAAGTAATTTCAATATTTTAATATGTTTAATTTTTTTTCGAATAAATTTTAAAAATTAGGAAATCTAGTATCTTGTTTAATAAATTGTTTTTACAAAGCTCTTGCAATTTTCAAGGACTCGTGTTATTGAGTTGAGGCTGATTGAACATTTTCCATGTATTAGTACTTATATCTCCAAAACTAAAAGTGCTACCTATGAACAGCATGTAGTATTTGTCGCTCTTTGAAAGCCCTACAAGGATATAATTGGATCTTGGATCAGATTATAGTTTTAGAAGTATAGTGGTTATAATTTCAATATTTTGAATACACACGCAAATCACGTACACCACAATGACAAACTGAATGAGAATTGAGTAGATTTTTTTTATTACGTGTGTGTTTAGGAAGCATTTTGGAATTTTCTTACTTTCAGAGAAGTGTTGATCCTCCTGACCCCTTCCCCGTAAATATGCCTTTGAATGTTAGTGTGTATGCATTCTTACAACATATACTCTTAAATTGTGGGTGGAATGCTGAAGTGTGATATCACTCGACTTTCTCATGCCAGAATCTATTTCCAAATTGTGATTTTTTTTCTCATTTTTATTGCTTATTTTTCAAGAAAATTATTGAAAATCTGCATCGTTGATGAAAATGATCACAATTATAAAATGTTACCCATAATTTTAAAGGGCTTGACAATGTACATCCTCATTACCAAGTTTGAAATTGTACATCCTTGAGGGGTGCGGTGTAACGTGTCCCCGATAGTCTAATGACGTCACGAACACAAAAATTGCATCGAGGCTGCATTCCACTACAATTGTTGAAACTATAAAGTTTCGTGATCATTGAGACAAATTACTCATTTTATGCATAATTTTGTCAAATTTCGTTCTACGCTGCCACCATTAAGAAAAGTTTTTGCCCGAATTTCCAAAAATTCTATCTAGTAATAATAAAGACCGTTATAAAGTTTCATGAAAATCCATTAATATTTGTGGCAGCTATTGTATACACAAGAAATTGATCGCAGACAGACAGACGGTCATTAATCTAAAAATAGTCAAAACGTTAAGATTCTAAAACATATATTGGCATGAAAATCTCGAAATCCAAAATTTTCGTTAATTCAATACTTTCTCTATATTATATGAGAAAGTAAAAATGAGTCTGCCCAAAATTCTGGGTAATAAATACTTTTATTTAAAATCATCAATTATCGTAAACAGAGACAATGCACTGCTAATAACACTATAAGTATCACAGGATATCACAAACTAACTGTCAGGTACAATAATACAGAAATTAAATTCTCACATAAAATACACAAAACAGTAGATAATGTTTTCACAACACTGTCGTATTTCACAATTCATTTTGATTCGTACTACGTCAACTCCGTCCAGCTGAACGATGACTCCCTTATATACTTTCTATAGAAATCTTTAGAAATGGATGTATCTTCGGAAAACTGGAGATAATGAGCGAATTCCATTTTTTTTACAAAAATCTCCAGAAATTGCCAAAATAGCTATATTTCGCCAAATTTGGACCCATGGTCAAGGAAAATGGCGCCAACATCAAGCAATCCCGTACCTTTATATAATAGCAATGATACCTGTAAAGGTTGTTTTTCCTTGGAGATTAGCAATATGCCGCAAAACTATATTATGTATTCGTAACAGTATATTAGCTTGTATATTAGTGTATGTGTCTAAGAGCCTTTTGATGCGATAACTCGCAAACGAATGGAGAGTTTTAAAGAAATTTGATACGATTTTTACAATCAGTGAATATTATTGCTTTTAAACGCGACCGCCTGCTTGTGTTGTCAACTTATAAGGGAAAAAAATAGAAATCTAAAGATTGTCATTTTTATGTTTTTGGTTAAAAATTAGTAGAAAACCTGATATTAGAGTAATTAAATTTTTTGGTAGAATGCGAAGATATACCTGATTTCTGCTAAACTATAGAATTGTGCGTGTCTTCCTTTTCGGATACGCTGGCATAAAAAAAATAAAAATAAAACATAAATATTTTAGTTTACTTAAAAGTAAATAAATAAATATAAATAAATTATCCGACAGATTCCGTTAGAGAGGACGTTCTTCTATCTTTCCGATAATGTAAAAATGGAAGTTCTGTGATAATAGTTTTGACCACTAAGAAACCGATTTGTGTAAAAGTCCCTGAAAATCATGCTTAAACGTAAAATAACTAAAAACTCAAGCCAGATTTAAAAAAAAAATCTCGCCAAGGCCTGGTGCACGGGGAATTTAGCTAACTTAGCACCGAATTTCGTTGTTATCCGAAGCTTAGATTCCTCGTTGTAGACGACACACACACACGCACACATACACATATACACACATGCACATAGAAAGACAAATATCGTATCTCATGATAGATGAACAAATGAAAGAATTGTGTGGATTCTTGTATACTACAGGTAATCACGTTGCTGAACAAAAATTTAATCCCACCAAAAACGTTTCATTATTTTAGATTCGTACTCAGTGGCAAGAGGAATATGGCACCAAACTGAAGGATGGTTCTTTAACAGACCAAGTTCATGATGAAGAGGCCCAGGAGGCTCCTTGCACGTGTGAAGACGGTGCTGGACCCACGAAAAAAGATCGCCTGCAAATGAGTTGGCCAAGGAAAGGAGCTACGGGGACAAATACGATCATAAGAGTTTTGAATACACCCACTGGCATGATTCAACCAACGCCAACCGTGAAAGGTCTTTTGTACGAAGGCGAGTATTTAGAATAGAAAACGAATTATTTTTGATAATAATCACAAAAATCAAGAATTATTTTTAATGTATGCATCATTGAAAAATGTGAGGTATATATGAATTTAGAATCTTGAATGGAAGTATTTAATTCATTATTAAATATATTTGTGGATAAATGTTAAGACACTTTATAGCACACACGCATCTTATCCATATAACCCGAGCTTTGTCGAAAAACTACACCGGATGATGTTATTACAAAATGCCACAAAACTACGTTGATTATTACAGTGCATTTATACATGTTCCAGACACATTTTCATAATAACTATGTAAAACCCAGAGTCCGTTATATTAAAATAAATAGTAAATTTCTAAAATTTTCTTTGAAAAGCAGATTTTCTAGTTAGTAACTTCTTCTAAATTTAATGGATCCCCCCTCTCCTAATATTAGCCTAATGATAAAATCATAAATATATTAAAGAAACTACTGGGAGCAAAGAGCTAAAATTTTGCATAATCATATAGAAATTCCTTCTGAATTTATATTCATCAAAATATATCAAGAAAATCCACGGTGGCTTTAGTCCGATGGAATCGAAATGACTTTGCGCAAATAACATTTCGTAAAATAAAACGTCAATAAAGTTCAAGAAGTTTATCAGATTTTTTCAGACCCATTTGTTATATTCACAGGCTTTCGAAGCACTGCAAGTTACTTGCTAACTGTTTATAGCTAGCTAGCACTTCTGTTTTTAACCCCATTTTATATGAATACTCCAACCATAGACTTCATGTCAAAATATCAAATTATTTTACTAACTTGCTTGATGATGGTATATAAATTAAACTTACACAGTATATCTGCCGAGATTTTATACTCAAGTTGATCTATAAACTTGCCTGGCGACACACAAATATGTATTTCAATACGTATATTTTCATCTAATCTGTTCAAACCTCATCAATCATTGAACATCTTTAAAATCTCCAAGTTCATTTAACTTGAAGTTAATTAATATTTAAAACAAAACAATATACCTCGTGTTTGTGCACCAATATTTCACTATGGGGGAATTAAACACACTGAGCTGCAACACTCGTGATATTTTAAATGCCACAGCTCTCCCACTAATTTGGTTACCCAAGTTAAAATACTGTTAGTGCAAATCACGCGAGCCGCACTTACAAATACACAAGCATACGCACACATTTATGCAAGCACAGACACTCATACGTACACATGTGCGCAAGCAGAATCACCACAATCAAACTTGAGCGTTAAAAAACAATCGGCAGTGTTCTTCAATACGATTTCCTTATGCAATTAACAAGCCGATTTTATGGATTTCTTCAAATAACATGAAATTAAAAGTTTTGTATAAGAAAATTGACAACATACACTAGCTTTAATGCACTGTAAAGTAAACTTAATCGTCTCATTACTTTCATTATATACATAATGTATAAGGAAAGCATTGTGACGGGATCGAAAATTCGAATTCGAGTTTTCGACAGGAGAGCTCGTTTCAAGCATCCCTGATCACGAATCAAACATTTTGAAGTGATGTATGTGTGTGTGTGTGTGTGTGAAAGTATGTATGTGTGTGGGTGTGTGTGGAGACGATAACTGACGAACGAATGGGCCGATTCGAACGAAATTTGGTAGAAAAATCACAATCGGTAAACACTGGAAGTCTACTATTTTTATACGCAATCGAATGTTCAGAAGCTCCTAAATTTTCGAGTGAACATTTGAATAAATCGTCAAAAGGACAAAACTGCTAATATAGTTGCGCAAATAGACATTTCTTACGTAATTTTTCATTATAAAACGATTGACATAAATTTTAGAACGCTAACATGAACCGTTCTCGAGATATTGCACATTTTTAAAAAAATTATCACAAAGTTATATAAAATAAAAAAAATATTTCTTATTGAGAAACATGTTCACTTTTCGTATGTAATACCATACGATAAATTTAGTGACATCATTCTCGTGGATCTAGCTCGTTCCATTCATGAAAAAAAAACTTTGAGTAATACTTTTGTATTTGAACGCCAATAGTCATTTATCTGCTGTAAGAATAACTTATTTCTCCATCCATAACGCTTGGTGAGATTTTGGTGACGAATTTGGCGGAATGTCGCCAACTTGGGGACATTTTTAATTGTGTGTGTGTGTTGCCAAATTAACGAAAATCTCGCCAAATGGATTACAATGACGCTAAATCAATGAAAATGACGACTAATTGAAAATTCAATGTCTTGGTAAAAATATAAGTATCTACTATAAGAATAACATTTTTTTAACTGTAAAAATAGTAAATTTATTGCATTATATAAGGAAAGTCATGTGTTGCCCACATCAGATTCTTTTATCTGTCATCTAGCGGATGCTTTCGAAGTTAGATGTTGCCAGTCTGTATTAGGATATTTAACAAAATGGGGATCAAGGGGTTAACTGACAATGTGACCCAGGCTTTTCATATAAACATTTAAAATTGGTATATTTATCGACCATAAAGATTTTTTAAGAATATTTTATGAAATGTAAAATTTGGTTAATCATAGAGAGTTCTTCAAAACTCAGTTAAATAAGCTGCTGTAAATACTGATGGTTTACAAGAAGTTGAAATGGTTATTTTGGTTATCTCCAAGAGTGAGGACAGACATGGAAATCAATGTTCTTGGTTCCAATACAAACGTGTTCCTACAAAAACCTCTACGCTTTAATAAGCTTGTGCCAATGAAATGATTTAGATGGAAAGGGTGCCCATACTCAGGTCTCCTCATTCATTAAATTATTGTTTTTAAAGCACATTTAACAAAATAAAATTTCAATAATTCAAATTTAAATTACCAATGCGGAAGTTCACCCTTAATGAGATCTTCTTTTAGTTTTCAAGACACATAAACGGAAAAAAAATGAACTTTTATTAAAAATATTTCCTATAATGCAAATATATACTATAGCTGAAGTTCGCTTTATATTTTCTTCCAGAATTTGTAAAAAATTAATATACTTATTTAATTTTTTTTAAGTGCAAATCTTGCAAACATGTAGAAGGCGTGGTTTACGTCCTTAAATCATAGTTTTTTAAAGGGTAAAATCTCACATCTTAAGAGGTAAAAATGGGCTTCTCCTATGCCGAGAATGGGCCTCAGCTCTATTTTGGAAAAATAAGCTTCACCTATGAAGCCAATTTTCCAATTTAAAAGTAAAGTAAAAATTCAATAACTTATTTTCTCTTTTTCTGAAAGTGTTAATCTTACTGAAATTTAGTGAACATGTTTAATACCCTGAAACCACACTTTAGAAAAGAATAGAAAGCGAATTTTACTCCTGCAGAAGCTCGCTTATAACTTGTCTGTCGAATTTTTAAATATCAATAGATTTATTTTTTTAAAATACAAATTTTTCTATAATTTGGTGGGTGTGATAAATATTTTCAAACCACACATTATTTCTTTTGAAAGAATAAACTGCAAAGTCCTACTGTATTTACTTTTCATTTTGCTGAGGAAGGTTTGAAATTCAATATTTTTTTACCTTTTTCTAAAAATGAAAATCGTACATCCAATCAAATGCAAATCATTCATTCCTGTCAACAATCCTATCATTTGATGGGCGTGGTTAATATACTGAAACCATGCTTAATTTGTTTAAAAGGAATCCTTCAATTTTTAAATATTTTAACGTCTGGAAATTATTTGTAAATCATTGAAGAGTTTCAGTAGTTTTCATAATTTTTGCAATGTGTTTAATTCGATATTTTGACCACAAGAAAAACGTGGAAACTCCCACTAAAAGCGAGTTAATGCCTATTATGTTATATATATATATATATATATATATATATATATATTCTGTGACAACTTTCTACAGTCTCTCAAATATAATTACTGATATAGTATATACGAAATTGTTACATCGGGAATAACAATATATGCAGAAGTCGCCATGAGTTTAAGAGATGATACTTCATTTTACGCATCTGAAATATTGGTTGAAATTCCTAAACCATGATATACCTAATCCATCTCTTTTGGTTTTATATTAAGAAGAGAAGTAGATTAAACATATAAGATGCGATAATTTTGTATACCCTGGAATTTGGGAAATGTTTCACTATAGCAACCTCGGCGCGACAAGCATCTGATTATGTCGTTGCCAAAGTACAAAATTTCAAGTGATAAATATTAAAATAGAGCAATACTGCCAAATGTTGCAAGATTATGGGCATTTCCACAATCATAATACTTACCACCAACATTACATCCGCTTTCTCAATTGTTGTTCATCCTGAAAAGGCAGGGAGTAGGACAAATTGGGTGCAAAAAGTCAATATAGTCCGGAAATCTAGAATTTTATAAATTCAATATTATTTATTATAAAATCGTCAGTCCTACCTGGAAAAGTACGTATTTCAAAACAGAGCAAAACATTTTAGAAGTAAAATATAAGAAAAGAATAATTCTAGGGGCGTCTAAAAGGGGAGTTTGCTTATGCCACCGATATATATATATATAACTGAAACCACATCAGTTATATTACCAGCATTTAACGGCTTTTGTCATTATTGCTGTTTATCAGCAATGATAATGCAAAAATATTTTTTGTACAAAAATTAAATCTTACTATCCAAGTTAGCACATACTATGTTTACATTTTCTAAGAAACATAATTTGGCGAAATAATAAGTTTATCCTAAAAGATGCCTTATAAAATTTAAAGAACTTCAGAAGAATGTCTTATACTGGTTTGTAAAATTATTTAAACTGCAGATTAACTCTAGAATAACTGAATATATTAACTTTAGCTGCCCCATCACTTTTTGCTTTCCGGAGGACAACGATAATTAATCGATCAATGGTAAACTTGTGTATTTGAATGTAGTCCTTTACGATTTGCACCGATTAATTTTAGATATAAATTATCTTTTGATATATATTTAAAAAAATGTATTTATTGGTATACACATCGCCATCGTAGTAATTGTATCTATCCTACACCTTGTATCCAAGAGAAAAAATTTTAGATCTCAACATACTTTAAATTTAGTCTCTTTAGCTGAAACCACCAGCTCCTTCCAAACGAGCAATAAATAATAAAGTCAAAATCTGCCGACATATGGTGATATGATAACCATATGGTTGCAGTTTTTAGCATTTTACAACGCGAATTTCAGGGTAGAGCTAATTTTTCCATTTGGAATCCAAAACCTCTTCTATCAAGGCGAATGATCCATATTACCAAATGACTTATCCGAGCATGAAAATTTGGAGGTGCAACTTCACAGGGAGAAACAAAACACGAACAAGCTGTAGAAATCATCGGACTGGCGGTAGTCTATCTGCTCAAATGCTTTTCCCAAATTCGTGCATAGACGTTTGTTTATCATGTTATGTAAATTAGACACACTATCCCAGAAAAATTTATCCAAGAAAGACACTCCACCCTTAGAACCATTGAGACATCTGCGACTGCCTCATAAATCCCCTTTCCTCCCTAACAACAAAAGTTGTACAATTTTTTACTGCATATAATCGTCTGATGCTGGAGATACCTGGAATTTGGCAAATTCCAATTGGTCATGTACCAGTATTTTGAAGCTATAATTTGAATATTTCTATTACGCTGATTTTCTAAAAAGTAGTATATAAAACTGCTTTAAGAAAAACAGAAAATTTTTATTTTTTATAAAATTTTAAATATAGTCATAAGGTAATAATAGTAGTTTTATACAAAATAGAATACCTTTATATATAGACCACTGATATTGAAGTCCACTGATAGGGTTGTCATCAGTCTTTTCAGCCCCAGTAGGATTGTCATCAGTTGTCACCAGATTTCCTGCCTATGGCTTCGTTTACGAGTAATATCGATATGAAGTTTAAAAGCACAATATTCGCATATATCTACCGATTGTGCTTTTCAGATTCTTATTGGCGTCGAGACGCTACCGCGTCTCTTAATACACAATCACAATAACCAATACCAGTTTATGGAGAAGACATCCATCGATGCTTTTCTGTAAAAAATGATCTGTTCATTTTTAATCGCTTTACCATTTTTAAGCCATGCAAAAGTTTATAAATAAAAAGCACTTAGTGGGGACAAAAAAAACAGCAATGCAGTATTCTTTTTCTATTTGTGTTTACATACGTTATTCAAGTTTCGTAATGGAAAAGAAAACCAACTCTAGGCATATGAGTTTCATTTATGTTTTGCCACTTCTTCTGGAAACATGTTTTGCCATTTCTTCAGGAAACGTGTTTTGATATTAATTAAAAAAGATGTGTATATATATATATTATCTTTAATGAATGCATCACTCTTTTAGGCATCATGTTACATCATGTTGCTTAAATGTTGCATCACTCTTTTAGGCATCAGTCATGACGGCAAAGGTCGTGCAGGATATTTGCAAAAACGATGGCAGTCGGATCCGGAAGACAGATTCCGTAACCACGTTTGCACCTCTTGGATGTATGGCTGGAATTATGGAAAGGAGAATGAGTTTAGTTGCCAGGATGCTGCCCACTGCGATATACGAAAAATTGCTTTTGAGTTGTAGTTCAAGCTGTGAGTTAAAAAAAATTACCATTTCGAATAAATGACAGCATGCATATTTGTTGTTTCAATTTATGTGTGATTTTATTTTCGGTTATTATAAATATTTCTCAAAGGATTGGATCCCATTTCTACTCATCTGCATCTTGAATGTACTGGAATTTCTGAATTAACGTTTTTAACATTTTGCAACGTAGTTAAAAAGTGTTTATGACTTTGGCAATTCTGCCTATCTGCCTGTCCGTTCGCACGATGACTGCCGTGAAAGTGACTATGTAATTTTAGTATGTTGTTGAAACTGTCTGTGGGATATATGGGAATACAAATGAATAATTTCACCCAATTAGTATCGCATTTAACCCGGTTTGAAAAAATGAAATACATTGAATCCTATGGGACCCAATATTTCAAAAATTTTTAAGCGAAGTTAAAATTCACAAATTGCTTGGAAAATTATAGGAAATATTTAAATTATCAGATAAAATGCAAAACAGTTTTAGCAAAATATGTTAGGCAGATTTTAAAATGAAAATTGACATAATAATTACACCCATGATATGTGGAACACCGCGTGCTGTTGGTACATTTCGGGCGCGGTTGTCCGGTGGTTTGCGCGCTGGATTTTGCACGCTGCCATAACTGCCGCCGTGTTCATGCGGAGTACGATCACGTTAAACATGTGGGTCCATAAGTCCTTTCGAAAGATTGGTGGTAGGGGTAGGGGAAGGATGGTACGGTCCCTGTGGATGCCTCCCTCACTGGGTTCCGGTATAAATTGGGTGGCACTTACGGCCGTCCAAACTGTTACCTTAAACTTTTCTGGCAGGTCGGACGGTCTGGGTCTCAACAACAACAACTTATGATATGTGAAGAGATCACGTGACTCGTTGTAAAATAAAAATATGGCACCCATTTTCTTTCCGTGTGTAAATATTTCGATATTCAAGGTTCTTTTAAATTATACTCAGTGTTGCATCCGTCCTAAAACCTCTTTGTTTTTGCGTATTATCTGTGTATCTAAATTCTGTGTCTACGCAATTACAATTTTTTTTAAATTTTAAATGATTACTGAACTTGATTATTTCTTTAAAGGAGCCTAATTTGAACTTAAAGCAAATGTAAACAAATCAAGCGATTGTAAGGTGAGTTATATAAGAATTGCTGAATTTTTTCCACTCAAAATGCATTAACTCTGGAGTCTGCAATATAACTGATATGAATAAAATATTCATTGACTTTACATAGAGAAGCAGACGATATTACAATATTGCCTTTCTTGATAAAGTTTAAGTTTCCAAGTAAAATAAATTATTGTAGTACTGTGATAATGTAAAAAATATCACCGCTGAATGGATCGCATTTTAGAAATGTTTAAAAAAAGTTGCATTTCAGTTGGAAAGTGTTTCATAATCAATGCTTAAGCATGATTGATCTTTCTTGTATATTTTAAATTTAGTTTAGTACAATTCACGTGTTTCTAAAAGTTTTGCATATGTTTAGCTTCAAAGACACATGCGGTAGAATCCAGGGATCGAGACCCGTCCCTTGGACCCGATTATCTACCAATTTCATCAAATAGAAAGTCGGCCGCAGTTCCCACCGGTCGTTATCATTAAGCAAATTGTGTTCTATTAGATTTAATATTTTTTTTCAAAAACACATTCGGCTGAAACTAGGGATCGAACTTCGGACCTCTTGTATTGATTTAAATATGAAACATCTCCAAAAGGTAATGACGTATTAAATGGATTAGTAAAACATGAGATCAGAAATTATAGTCGAATATGCCGAAAACGGAATCTTGCTGTACCAAAAAATAGTCGTATTTCTGATAAATTTTCTTACTGCATCGAATTATTGATTTATTTAAGGCGTATACAGATTTTCTAGTGTAGAGAAAAAAAAAAGAATATTATTTTTTTTTTCATTCCGTTTTCAGAAGATTCTATTAAATGCATTATGATTCCGATTTAAGCATATTTCCGATTTTTCACGGGTTTCGGTACAGCACATTATTATAATTTGGGAAACTGTATAATATTAGGCAAATTACGCAAGCATATAATTCAATCTTCAGATTCCGTAAGGGTTGATTTCTTTTACACATCTCTCACGAAATAAATAGAAAAAGGAACGTTACAGAAATGTGAACGTGACCTTTAAATCCAAAAATTTTCAAACTTAGTTCGGCTTGAAGTTCCGTTCTTCTAAACGGAACGAGTTTCGCTTTAAATTTCTAAAGCACATAACAAGTTCTCGGTAGGCACTCTATCGCATTACGTTCCGATACAGCATTGCTTTTAAGTGAAATTTAGATTTGAAATTTTATTCAATGGTCAATAGTATGCTAGAACATCTGGCAAGAATTGAATTTTACAAAAATATTCATTTGAAAGTTGCTTTACTACAAAACGTTTGAAATGCACAATGATGAAAAACATACTTTGCAGTGAGATAGAGACTTTAAAATTGGGGAAAAGGTAGATCATTCAATAAAAAGAATGTGTAAAATTTCATTTTTCTAATATTTTTTTCATTTAAAGCTGAATTTTCTGCACCAAAATGTTCGACTTGACAAATAGTATTATTTTAAGTGACATGGAGACTTGAGAATTTGTACACGGGTTAATTGTTTGTTAACATTCTCAGAAAAAAGGTATTTTTCAAATATATTCATTCGAGGGGCTCCACAGCAAGAAGTCCAAAATTCAAACTTATTCAAAAATGCCTTTCTGGTGAGATTTCCATTTCCAATTTGGCACAAAGGAAGGTAATTCGATAGTAAAATAGGGGCAATTTAAGTTTTTCAAAATTTAATACATTAGGGAGGTCTTACATAAAAATATTCGATTTGTCGAATAAAATAAAAATCCGTTAAAGTTGGTGCACATTTCAATTGTTTGACAAAATCTTCAAGAAAATGAAAAAAAAATATGAAAATTTAATTTGTGAAAATGGTGAGATTTACTTTAAAACATTTGACATGCCTACTCTTTTTGATGAGTTAAAATATCGGGCATAAAGACAAATCTTTTGATAGTAATGAGAGAAAAAAAGATACAGTTTTCAAAATTTAATAACATATATTGGTGCTACACACAAAAAGGTTCAATTTAAAGAATAAATGGGAAATATCCCTATTTTAAATGAGATATAGAATTCATATTTTATGCACGGTTGAAATTCGATAATTCTCACCGGAAAAATTAAATAATTAAAAAAATACTTCTGGTAATAATCAATTACATGTAATAAAATAGAAATGCAGATTATTGTTTGCGGTTTGATTATTATAAAATTGCTGACTTTCATCAGATTCGCTGAATTTTTTAATACTCATTATTCTTTTAACTTAATGAATTAGTTTATCACTTACAATATTAGTTTATTTACTAACTTTCTTACTGATTTTTATACTTACCTCGACATTTTTGAAACATTTTTCCCATTTAATTCTTCAAATATTTGTAGTAGAATACATTATTTATTATCTAATTTTAGATACACCCTCATTTAAAGACATATGGGTTGTAATTGGAAGCAGGAACTGGATAGGGCTGATTGAGCAGAGGGTATTTTTAAAAGTTTCGGGCAGGGTTTGAAAGAGGAAAATTTTGCAATCCATGTTTAATAAATATAATTAAAAATTAAGATTATATATAAATAATTCAAAATTTAGTCATAAATAGTAAAAAAAATTTAAAAAGTAGTACATGTAATTTTTACATTTCGTTGTTTTAGATATATTTAAAAATGTACGATTATTTTCAAAGTATTTTCACGGAGGGGAAAATTCTACAATTTATTCCGTTGAAATCACTAGAAGTAATGGCTTCATTGTAATAACCATTGACTTCTCACAACTGGACATTCAATATAACTGTTATACCACACCCGCAAAACAACACTTCGCTACTTTCATTACGCTGGCAGTGGGAGGCAGTGCGACTTTCGCTAACTGACAAAATAGCGCTGGATAGACGAAATTTTCGATAACTGATGGCCCACTGCCTTCGGAGAATACGCCCTGAAACCGTCATGAATACGTCACAACCGTCGTCTTGTTTCCTGGGGCTAATTGGAGAATGTTAGAGGATGCTGAGACGACGATTGGTAGAGGGTGATCGACAGTAGTTGTGGTGCATCCACTTCTACTGCTTTGATTTTGAAACATCCCATTATCTTAAATTAAATGCTATTTGCCATATTCAGTTGATTGGCATAATTAGGTGTGCTTACCTTACCGTAAACACTGCCACGTATTGACCAACAGTTTTCCTCACTTCGACTGGTCAAAGGAGGGAAGTAATAGAGTGAAAATATTAGCTACTTTATAAAATGCAGCTACCAATTATGATAAGAAATATATTTGCTGTTATATTTCTATATGTCTATGCATTATTATTTTTTTCGAACTCATTCCAAGGCTTCGTGATATTTTGTGCTACTAACGTGAAGTTTATTTTTGTTCTAAATTATGTTCATATGGTTATTTTTGTGCTCTCTTTGAATAGAAGCCAAATTTTCTACTCTTAACTTTCTACCAAACTTGGTTAATTTCATAGTTTGCTTAAAAAACGATATTACGAAAGGAATGTTTGATATTTTAAAAATATTTCTCTTTAATTCCGTTTATTCATGAAGCAGCTCTGCACCACATCGAAATCTACCCAAACGTGGTGTACAACACTGATTACACCCCAATTCAGAGATACTAATCTCTCATCCACGATTGGCGTTAACTAGCTCGCGTGCAGACGATTTCCTGGCACGCCCACTCCCACACATGCATCCCCTTCTTGTAACCCAGGGTGGGGTGGTTGGAACGTTTTCCGGGGGAGATGACGCACGGGGGAAAGTAAAGGGGCCGTCTGAGTCACGTGGAAATTTTCGTATCAGCTCTCCCTCGTGTGGTCTATGCGATCAACACGTAGGCAACAGCTGGGTGGGAAAGAACGGATGGTGCATACTGTGATAGCACGAAAACCTGAGGCTCGAATTTCATATCGCAAAAGTGTGGGATTTTTCTTTTCATATAATAAATTAGATTGCGCGAAATGAAAAAAAGGTGAATTGCTTATTCAGAAAGCTGTTTCCCTCCCCACCGATGAAAGAATTGCATTTGGAGAAGTCTCTGGAAGATGGGAAATTGTGCATCGAGATTAGCTGTCTGCAGGAGGAAAGAATGGCTGCATCAGCACTTCAGTAAAGTTTATCTGAAGAAAAGTATTTCTTAGGAATATATTCAACTGTTGAAATTTACTTTAGATACATTTGATATCAATGATTTCAAGCAAAGCAGGGCTCAACTGGTCGTCCCTCAACATATATCTCTTGATTTTTTTTTCATTTACCTTAAACAATATTTTTTCTATTCTAACTATTTATTCTAAACTGGGCAAAACTAATAATACCCTGCATTTTTATGGTTTCAAAATAATTACACCCATTAGATAAATTTTAATATACTTGTTTTAATGAGTTTCGAGTTCAATTATATTCTATTATGAAGTTTTGGAAAAAGTTGATCTCTACAGTTTTAATTTTTCTGTTTAATTAGTATAATTCGGCAGCATATTTGTATGTATATACATATTTCTACAGATTTATTGGGAATTTACTTTTATAAAACTTCAAACAACGTCCACCTCCGTTCGAAAATGATCTAAATGATAATCGTTTTTCAAGAGAGTAACTGTTTTTTTTTTTCATTAGATATATTTTACAGTACTTTGGTTCTCAAGTTTACCAACCACAAAAAGCAAGTTTAAAGGAGCGCGAAAAAGAACGTAATAAAGAGCGTAATGAATGGTTCTAGGGAGTAGATTCTTATCTGATGTGTGTCTTTCGATATGTTCTAAACGTTCTCGATAGGGTTTAAATCTGAACTTTGCGGTGACTAGAGTATAGGGTGAAAGTCAGAGTCATGCTGCTTAAACCAATGTTGCACGGATCCTCCTCGGTGGATGATAGCATTACCGTTCATTAAAGACCCTTCACCTGTGAGATTCAAAATACAGCATTGCAGGGTGGACGTGATCAGCAAGAATGTTCAAGTACTCCATAAATGACACCCGATCTTCCCGATATACCAAGGAACCAGTACCAAACCAGCAGAGTGTACCTCACAATATGATGATACCTCCCATCACAACCTTGAACTGTTCGAACAAGGCAAGATGGGTTCATGGCTTGATTTAGATCTCGTCACAATTATTTTGCGATGTCGCAATGAATAATATATTTCAAAGTTTAACATGGTGCACCAATTTTATAAGCACTAACCAACATGCTGAGCGGTTAAAACATGGTGTCCATCACCCTTTTCAGATTGATTGAACTTTCATTGCACTTGACAAAGAAAGGTATACCACAATCGTCCTTTTAGTCATCTATATCTCTCTCACATTTTTTTAGTTCAGAACAGTTGCTACGAAACTCTGTCAGCATTAGCCACAAGGTATTCTCACTGTCACCACTACCGTTGCTAGATTAGCTTTTTTGTCTTTCGGGTCACCTCCAAGAGCCACCCTTCGGTTTAATTTAGTGGCTTGTCTGTTCCATCACGTGACTAAGTGTTACATTATATGTTTAAACTCTTAGAAATTAATAAAGCCGTCTTGTATATAGCCCCTACTATAAATTTATTCTTTATCTATTGTAAAAGGCAGTTCGGTTCCACAAATCCTGCCTTATTGTCCCAGTCATCCATTTTTTATTGCGCCGAACTCATTCGTATCTTTCTGCTATAACAGAATTCGTTTTATACACATTTCTGTATCGCTTGCAAGCTAAAAGTTTCTCACAATATTTCTTAAAATTTAGAAAAAACTTTAATACAACTTTGCGCTATCAAAATTACATCTTGGCAGCCATTTGGTCAAATGTTGGTATACTTACTAGAGATGATTTCAAAATTTTAATTTTACCAACATGCTTTCTATTACTTGGCAATAGTGTGACATTGGTGTATATACTCCAGTTCTTTGTAGAGTAACATATTTGTGGTTAGTATTCCTATTTTATTGTTAAAGATGCAAAGGGATTTTATACGTTTGCTTGCTGAATCAAAGGATAAAAATATTCTGTAAATATCATTTTAAAAGGCCTATAAGATTCTCTGGAAACTTTTTGAACTTTTGAAGTCTGAAACTTTTGAACTCTGGAAACTCTCCCCTTTACTGTTGATCAACGTAGGTACGAAAGTAGGTGAAATAAGTTTTTTATTAAGTAAATTGGTAATCCCCCCAAAAAGTCACTTTATGGACCACACATTACTCTCTTCTTTGTGTTTATTTTCGTACTCTTTTAACCATCTTCTAGTGAGTTGGTCAACTTGAGTACCAATTAATGGTAAAAGGGGTTTGAAAAGAAAATTTGTGTAACTCCTCCCCTCGTAGCTCTGTACAGGAGGTTATGATTTGCTTGCCTAACTGCTGATATTCTATCGACTTAAATGCACTCTATCAGCTTGTAGAATCCATGCCTAACAGCATACGTGCTGACAATTTAATTTGGGATATAGGCGATCCAGTAAGATACTAAATCTCTATTTCTAATTCACTGGCAGGTATGTGCATCTTCTCCCGTGAATTTTTGCATAGCAGTTTATCACCATCTAAATATTATGTAATCGCATATTTTAGTATAAAGTTTTCGGCCGATTGATATACAGTTTTAAATTATAATCGAAGTATGTGTATTTTAATGAGTAAATAAGGAAATAACATTTGAATATCGAAATGTTCTTTAGTGTAGTGCTTTGAATCAGATTCCTTTTTATTAACTGGCTGGCGTTCTATTCATTATGCTCGTAACGGGGAGTATGGTAGCTCTTTTAAAGATAATTGAGGTGCACATTCACAAGATTAGCCCTTATAAATTTTTGTATTCATGTCTTTATATTCCTTGATGTATTTTGATGCATTTTTATAATACATAAGCACATTCTGAGGATAAATTATAATGGCAATTTCAAAAATAAGTGCATTTAGATAGTACATGTTTTAAGCTTTAAATAAGCTTTCAAATAATATTTTGTACTAAAATAATGTATTATGGATGTATTTACGTTTTTGATTGTTTCTTTTTATTATTTTATGTATATTTCATTTTATAAATATCAGTTTGAAATGAAGTTTTGAGGGAAGTGGTGATTTATTATTTTTGCCAGTATGAAATATCATATGAATACCAGTATGAAATATCCATTTCAAGAGCACGGACTTCAAAAAATGTTCCGCATCCGCAGATCCAAAATTTAAGGATGTACCGTTCAAGTATAACGATGTTTGTTTTAGATTCATATCAATTTTAAGATCTCTAAATAGGCCCAGGCTCCGAAATTTTTAGGATCCCAAAGACCGAAGTTATTTAACTGTAGCATTTCAATATATTGGATTGTATTCAAGATTAATATCAGTGTTTTAAGATTCTTGACTGGATAAAAGGTACCATCCCCAAAGTATAATGGACCCCAGGTACCCCAAAACATTTTAAGACAGCAGGGCTCAAAATTTTAAATTGAAATTTTAATGTTGCATTCTACTTCAAAATCGTATTCATTTTGAGACATCTAAATATTGCTAAGGTCCGGGCTCTTGTAATATATGACATCCTGGGGATGATATTTTTGATGCATTATTCAAGTATCATGTATTTGATAGATCTAATAGCAGTTTGCGGATTCTCTATAATTCGAAAAGTCAAAATATTATTGGGCCTGTGTCTGTAAAATACTTTCGAGCCAACAACACTAAATCTTTAGATGATCTCCTTAAAAATAATGACAATCATTCGAGATGGCAATCATCATCAATCACAAAAAGTTGACTTCATTCGAGATCAGATCTGTTTGGAGATTTGTAGTTATATATCCCAAAAATATATTTTTCCGAGTCCCAAAATGTTTCTAAATGTACCCTTTTGATACAATGAGGATTGATTTTGATATAATTTTACTCTTGTTATTTAGTATTTAACCGTAAACTATTTTAGATGGTTCTTCTGGATCCAAAACATGCAATCTGTGTGAAATATAAATATTTCTTATTTCATTAGACATATAATATATAGCTAATATTTATCTGCTTTTTACGTTTTATTAGATAGGATCCAATATGTAGACAATATTTACAATCAACATTGATTTAGTATAGATTTTTCATTGGAATATAACTATTAAATAAATATAGGTCTGATACAGGAGTTCCATTATATTGTCAATATTGGAGTAATATATTTGTTTCATTAGATTGAAAATATTGCCGTTTAATCGAAGATAATTCCAATAAATGCATTAAAAAGAAATATTTATTTTACAATAGCATGATTTTTGTTTCAAATCCACTTTATCGATTTATATAATTTAATAGTATGAAATATATAGCATCACATATCTAAATGGAAGCAGTATCATATAATCTAGCTTTTTTTAGCAAATGCTTTACTCTTGAATAAATCTACTTCTTGCTTAACGATCACTATATTCATATTTCATTCAGAACGTTGTAAGCAATCTTGCTCTGAATCATGGATAAATCTCAAAATAACTAGCAACAGCGTGCGAGCATCAGGGAAACCTCAAAACCATTTGTTCCAGCACGTGTTCCATTCTTTTTGCGCACACTTTTTTGCGCGCACACACACTCATGCCAAAAAAGTAATCGCACGTCGCTCATACTACAGATTGGTGCAAGGACGATTGGTGCAAAAACGCACACAGAGAAAAAGGAAACAGAGAGGGGAGGTAAGGGGGAACAGGGCGACGAGGGGATTTTTTGAGATTTCTGTGAAACTGCGATTGAAGGATTAAACTGACAAACGCGAGTTGAGTTGATAAATGAGACTGCAACAAAGCTGAGAACGACAACTGATAATTATCTAATAGGAGCAGGGGGATGATGATACGTGGGGATAGAAGCAATTGGTTACGGTTAGGACGAATCACACTGTAAGTGAGGGATTTGGGAAAGTGAGGAGATTTTTGTATTCTTTTTGGAAGAATTTTTCTGTTCGAGGGGGGATCTCACCCTGCGAGAGGGATTGCCGTGATTGTCACAGAAGTTTGATTTCAGAGACAGTTTTTCCTTTCATAGATGTATATCTAATTATGTCGGGGCAACATGAACCTAACAAGCGGTTGGTAAAATGACAAAGGCATACACTTTGAAATCGTCCCAAAATTTTGGGGGAAAAAAATAAATAATCGAAAATGATATCTACGAAGCTTAAGAAAGACAAGGAAACAAACGTAATTAAAATTGTTGAAATTATTTGTAATAATTTTCATTTTGTTTAACAATGCATGGCGCTTAGAATTGAAAATAATCATCTTAATTGAAGTTGGCTCAGTTAAGTTCTGTTCTATGGTCGATACTATAAATGTTTTAGCCTTCTAGGTCACCTGGGCTTCTGAGACTGGAAATATATTTTAACCCACTCTCCAATTTTGTCCATCCCTGTAGGAATAAAAAATCTAGCAACTGCTCTACTGTCAATACTACACAAAGATCCAGTTTTCTAATTTATGGTATGGTGGGCTTCTTAAAAGGATGAAAAGACTTTTCGACTAAACATCATTTTCCTCACCCCAGTAGGAGGGAAGAAAATTGAAAGTCTAGTACTATAAGAGTGTATATATATATAACTATATACAAGGTTCGATCAAACAGTTCGGAGTCTATGCTGATATCTCTAATCCTGATTGGAGGAGAGGGGAACTATTTTAACGTGGCGTAGAGGCATATGTGACGCGAGATATGAAAAGGAAGAAGCACGTGTTTTTTCAGACAATGAGTGTTAGTCAACTGTAATCTTTCGCGTTCGTCGAAAACGGAAATGGCATTTGAAGAACAACGTGCGAATATCAAATTCTGCCAGCGTTTTGGGAAATCGCCGACAGAAACATTGAATCTGTAGCAGGTGCATTGTTTCTGTCGGCGATTTCCCCAAACGCTGGAAAAATTTGATATTCGCACCAGTGGCGCACCCACGGGGGGGGCCGAGGGGGCCCTGGCCCCCCCCTTGGGCTGACAAAGCAAAACGCGAAGGGCGCTGTCAGCACAAGGGAGAACTAGGTCTGCCTTCGAGAAAGTATAAAAAAAAAACATTTACAACCATTATTGTAATAAATAATTTTAATCATTGTGAAGAAAACAATTCCAGCATATCCCAACACTTACACTGAATGTAATTATACATATAAAGCTCTTTATCGTACTGTACAAATTATAAATTAATTCGCACTAAAGGCGCCAATTCTGGAAACCCGTTCTTCTTAAGACGTTTCTACCTGTGATTGAATTTAACTAATGGACTCGTCCAAAATCACGTGACCCAAATGCCTTCTCGCTATAGTCGTACTATACCAGTGCTGTGTAGAGTGACGTCACAGGCGCCTCCGTGGCCCTATATAAAGAGTGAACGGCGGGGAAGCGGCTGTTCGCTCGAAAACTCGAGGATTTCGTTTACCCAGTGAGAAAATTGTGGAAGTGAATAAATAGATCGTGCCAACGCTTCGCGAATTAAGTGTTGCTGTGAGTTGAAATAAAGTGCGACGTTACGACACAAGGTGATAACAGTGAATTGGTAGTTTCGGAACGAGGGCCTGCGTGGTGAATAGCTGAATTTAATAATGGTCCTGAACTTTCAACTGATCTTACAGTGAAATGCATCTTTAACGATCAGTGTGTGTGTTTATGTGCGTATTTCGGCTATATAGCAAATTTTGTTCTTGAATAACTGAGGAGCAAGGTAAAAAAAAAGACAATGAGTGAAAAACGAAAAGGGCTAGGCCAACAGACACTGGGAAATTATTTTAAAAAAAAAAGTAAGATTGAAAATAGTGACGTTCCCAACGACGTTTCCCTGAGCTCTTGTTACATTGATGAGGCTGCAGTCGAAGCAAGCAACAGCCGTGACCCCGGGCTGTCTTCAAACGCTTGTGAGGAGGTAAAGGTAGGACAAAACACAATACCAAACACAGTTGAAATAGAAATTCTGGCTGCAGATATTTCTAATTATGTCAAGAAATCTAACCTCACAGATGAAGATAGGATAACAGCGCTAAAAAATCTTTGGGAACCATATGCAAATTACAGTTTTCCTGCTACTGTCACTAGTGCTGTATCAAGTCAAGGAAAACCTCACCACACTCGGAAGTTCTGCTCATCTTGGCTGAGTAAGCATAACTGGCTAGCTTACTCAAAGGCAGAGGACAGTGCCTATTGCAAATTTTGTGTTCTCTTTGCACCCCATGAAGTCGGTTTAAGATCCACACAAGCTACAGGTCAACTTGTTTCAAAAGGATTTAATAATTGGAAGAAGGCCTTGGAGAAGTTCAGTCAACATGAAAAATTTTTCTATCATAAGGATTCAGTTCTCAAAGCCGATGAGTTCTTAAGGGTCACGGAAGGAAAAACGGTTCCTGTGGATCAAGTAATGGACAGAGGAAAGCAAAAACAAGTTTTGCAGAATAGGGCTATTCTTAAACCTATTATCAAAACAGTGATTTTTTGTGGAAGGCAAGGGCTGGCCATGAGAGGGCATAGAGACTGTGGGGATTTGGACGTATTGTCAGAACCATGCCAAGGCGAAGGAAATTTTAGAGCCCTTTTGCGACTCCGAGTTGATGCAGGAGAAGAAATACTGAAAACTCATCTACAAGGTTGTGCAAAAAATGCAACTTACATAAGTTGGAATATACAAAATGAGATTATTTCAGCATGCAATGATTCCATTGTGAAGCACATAGCAACTGAGGTGAATGAGGCCAAATGTTTTGCGGTTTTATGTGACGAAACCACAGATATTGCAACGGTAGAGCAAATGACACTTTGCGTTCGTTATTTGAAACGGTTTGAAACAAATGATAAGTATAAAATTGAATTTAAGATAGTGGAGAACTTCCTTAAGTTTGTGCCCCTGACTGAAACTACAGGTCGAGCAATTGCAGATGCTATTCTTAAAGGCCTTGCAGACTGCAACATTGATACGTCTTTCCTCCGTGGACAAGGGTTCGATGGAGCTTCTGCAATGAGTGGAGAGTACAATGGCGCCCAAGCAATTATATATGAGCAACACCCCAAAGCCCCCTACGTTCATTGTGCATCACACTGTTTGAACTTAGCCATAACTTATTCATCTAGAGTTCCGGATATCCGAAACAGCTTTGGAATAATAGGGAAAATCTCTAGTTTTTTCAACACACCAAAACGAAACCTTGTTCTCACCAGCAAAATTAATGCAGCTAATCAGGAAGAGACAGAAATCAGTGCCAAAAAACTGAAGAAATTATGCCCTACTCGTTGGGTGGAGAGACATGATGCCGTCACAGTTATGGTTTCATTGTTTGATCAAGTAATCGACGCTCTGGAGGAGATTACTACCTGGAATGGCAAGGAGACATCAACAGAGGCTCATACCTTGTTATGTTCAATGTTAACATCACAGTTTGTCATAGCACTTGTTTCAGCTGACAGATTACTCAACTACAGTGTTCGTCTGAGTGAAAAGCTGCAGGAAGTTAACCTTGATCTGGCAACTGCTGTGAGTGACGTAGAAGACGTTTTGAAAGCTATATCTATAATTCGAGAGAACGCAGAGAACGAGTTTCACCATCTGTTTGAACAAGCTGTTAAGAAGCTGGAACAGCATGGAGAAAACATTACTCTACCACGCCGTGCCACCAGACAAATTTATAGATCAAATTTCAACGTACAGACTCCTGAAGAATACTACAGACTTTCTATTTTCATTCCATGGATTGATAATTTCATCACTCACCTCCATGAAAAATTTCTCAAACATAAGGAATTTCTACAAAGTTTTGCATCTGTCATTCCGAATGGAAGGCAGCCGACACTGGAAGAAAACGAGAGATTTGTTGCCTTATCAAGGAAATTTGCAGATGATTTAGGACCCAGATCAGATAATACTCTAAAAGCTGAACTACATCTGTGGTACATGAAGGTCTTTGCATTGAACAAGAAAACTAAAAGCCCAATCGAACTGCTTAACTTTTGTGACCAAAGGACTTTTCCAACTGTGTTTGAACTTTTAAAAGTGTATGCCACCCTCCCAGTATCAACAAGCAGTGCTGAGAGGTCATTCTCCACAATGAAGAGGTTGAAAACTTACTTGAGAAACAGTATGAGTGAAACCAGACTGAATGGACTGGCGTCAATGAACATTCACCGTGAAGTGGAAATTGATCCAGACCAGATAATTAATGCTCTGGCTACAAAGAAAAACAGGAGGCTGGACTTCGTTTTATGAATATGTATAGATCATAATTGAATAATATAACAATATGTAATCATGAGAGAGTGGTTGAAAACAAGTATACAGTATAAGCAGACCAGAACAAATAATTTTATCTTCATCTATTTCTTAATTTGTGTTGTTTTGTATAAATATCTACTACTACTTCTTCTAATCATTCAATTCTCTTGCACTGCACTAAAGAATTGTTAGTAATTTGATAAAAATAAATGTACAAAAAAAGACAACCGCCTTGTTAATTGATATGGCCTCTGATCATTTTTTCTCGGAAAATTTATCGAGGAGTCATCCTCCTTCATAAAAATTTTGTGCACCAATGGCCCCCCCCTTAGGAATATTCTGGGTGCGCCACTGATTCGCACGTTGTTCTTCAAACGCCATTTCCGCTTTCGACGAACGCACACGAACGACTACAGTTCACTAACACGCATTGTCTGGAAAAACTATACACTACGGACGTGCTTCTTCATTTTCACATCTCGCGACACATGTGCCTCTTCTCCACAGTAAAATAGTACCCCTCTCCTCCAAACAGGGTTAGAGATATTAGCACAGTCTCCGAGCTTTTTGATCATACCTTGTAGATTATCATATATATATATATATATATATATATATATATATATATATATATATATATATATATATATATATATATATATATATATATATATATATATATATATATATATATACTATATATATATATATATATATTATATATATGTATATATATATATGTATATATATATATATATATATATGTATATATATATATATATATATGTATATATATATGTATATATATATATGTATATATATATATGTATATATATATATATATATATATATATATGTATATATATATATATATATATGTATATATATATGCATATATGTATATATATATATATGTATATATATATATGTATATATATATATATATATGTATATATGTATATATATATATATATATATGTATATATATGTATATATAAATATATGTATATATATATATATATATATATATATATATATATATATATATATATATATATATATATATATATATATATATATATATATATATATATATCAAATTTTTTACAAATTTCAATACAGATTTTTAATAACAAATCCTGAAACCATCTATTTCATTTAAAGAAAAAAAAAAGAAAGAAAAAGAAAATCTTATTTATTCTAAACTTTAACCAAAATCCATAAAACATATACACGAAGTTACAATGAAGTAAAGCGCCACGCTGCTTCGCAACAAGGAACAATATATATATATATATATATATATATATATATATGTGTGTGTACATGATGCGACCTAACATTTCTTATAACTATTTACAGCTTTAACTGAAAAGTCATAAAATGTACAACATTTGTATTAATCCTACAGCCACAATAAAACTTAATTATAAATCAAATAAATACAGTAAGGCATTTATATTACACATTACGTTTTAACAACTATATTTTCACAATGAAGCATTTCCAAAGAACAGCTTCATATTTTAAAAAAAAATTAACTCCATACAAAAAGATCTCCTGACGTGAAGGTTAAAGATACAAGTTAAAAAACATGAAATATGTCAAAAAGAATGCTGCTTAAATAAGGTTAACACAGAATATAATGCTCCGAAAAAGAAAGCTGTGTAAATTTAGACGAAATAAAATTGGATGTGTTTAATTTGTCTTCAACATTTTAGACCACATTTAAAACCACGATATTAAATAAGAAGTTCTATAGTATTTGCTGGAAAGTTTTCTTTCTCACATAACTCTCTATGTATAATAATGCATTCAGCCAAAAGAAAATCCTGATATTGCTTGTTGATACCAGGGATTTCGACAAAGAGCCTCATCTCTCCATTTTCTCTTTTTCTCGACAATGTCCCATCATAAGAAAGAGAAAGAAAGGCGAAACAAAATGTCGCATGACATAAGTTACCCTCTCGATGATATTTTGAAATATAGAACCTTCGATACTCTTGAACGGAGGACGAAATTCAGAGTCAAAATAAAGGTTGTCCCTTAAGAGAGGATAGACGAGCATTTTCTTGGAAGGTTCTTTTTCAAACTTCCAAATGTGGTTTCGTGTTACACCAACGAGAATATAGTGGGGTTTTTAATATAAGAAATAAAATGATATTGTTAGTTAATTATTCAGTTTATGGCGTAAAATACATCGCCCTATTTTGCTTTAAAACAAATATTTCAAGTTAATAAAATTAATCCAACCTTTTAAAATAGAGTAAAAATTATCTAAGGCGATCACCATACATTTCGCATGAAAAGTCCGTTCAGAGACTTTGTCTCTTAATAAAAGTCAATGGTGAAAGAAGGATAAATATAAAATTGAATATTAACAATTGAAATTTCATACATAATCTGTAGAATTTGTGTCACATTAACATGCAAAATGTTGTTGTTGTTGAGACCCAGACCGTCCGACCTACCAGAAAGGTGTAAGGTAACTGTTTGGACGGCCGGGAAGTGCCACCAATTAGACCGGAATTTAGACCGGAACACAGTGGGGGAGTGGGGGAGGTATCCACAGTTACCGTACCCTCCTTCCCCTACCACCAACCTCTCGGAAGGACTTACGGACCCACATGTTTAACGTGATCGTACTCCGCATGAACACGACGGCAGTGGTGGCAGCGTGCAAATCCAGCGCGCAAACCACCTGGCTACTGCGCCGAAATATACCAACAGCAAGCGGTGTTTCCAGGTGGTCACCCACTCAAGTACTTACCGTGCCCGATGCTGCCTGACTTCGGTGATCTATCAAGAACCGGTGTTTTCAGCACGGTACGGCCGTTGGCCCAACATGCAAAATGTAAAATCAAAATATATAATTCAGTAATTCGATATTTAAATTGCAAGTTATTAAATATTTACAACTATTTATTAAAATAATGAACAATAGTTTATTACAATTTTTTTCGAAGCAAATTTTACGTTCATAAAATAAAGTGTTTTATAGTCTTCACTAGATAATGAAGTTTATTTTACTATATTCAATTTTTTTGTTTACTGAGACATGACGACAAATAATGTTTTCTGTGAGAGTCCTGATGATGGTTCTTCATCGAGATCAGATTGAGAGCCTCAATGGCCAAAAAAAGAAGGATTCAAAATTTAAATTAAATTATAAATAAGCAAGAAGGGGATGGGGAATTATTTCTTCTTTATCAGTCTCTAAAAATGTAGTCCCCTTGAAAGGGGGGGGGGCTGGTTTCTGGTGGTCTCAACACAGAGATAAATTCAGTATTGAGTCTATAGGGAAAATCTTAATGGGGGGGGGAAACAGTCATTAAGGAAATGATAGCTACATAAAGGCAGTCTCTCAATAATGTTTTACTGCATACCATAAAAGGCAATGGCATATTAAATTTGAACTATCTAATCGTTCTGGTTTTTAAGGTATTCTAAAAAAACAGTACATTCCAATGTGGGCTGATAAGGGTCAAACTCGAAAGAATTAAAATAAACCACAAAATACAACGACATATCAAATTTCATATTGCAATAATTGATGGAGCCTGATTAGTCACGGACTCAAATATTTGAATTATACTGATAAGCAAATAAGGCCAGATCAAGTTATATAAAAGATTTCAAAACAACTCACTCATGTATAGCAACAGTTTTTCACACAACGTTGTGTATATCGGAGGCATTCATTCGCAGAAAAAAATCGCAATATTGCTTGTTGATCCTAGGGATTTTTAAACAGAGCTTTATCCCCCATTTTCCCTGTATCTTGACAAAGTCTCATCGTAAGATAGAAGGAGAACGAGACAATGGCCCGCATGGCATAAGTCACCATCCATGATATTTTGAAGTGTAAAAATTTTATACCCCAGGATGGAGAACAAGAATCAGTGCGAAAATGTAGGTTGCTCCCTTAGAGAGGAAGGCGAAAATTTCCTTTCAGGAATGTTTATTCAAACTTTAGAATAGGTTTTCCCATTTTTACCTACTGGAATGTAGTGCGGTGTTTAACGTTAGTAAGGAAAAATGAAATAATCAGAAGTCAAAAGCTTAGCCGCCATTATATTCTTTAGGTTTTCTGACGACTGTAAATTTTTATAGAATTCGATCATTGTTGTTGAGACCCAGACCGTCCGACCTACCAGAAAGGTGTAAGGTAACCGTTTGGAAGGCCGGGAAGTGCCACCCAATTTAGACCGGAACCCAGCGGGGGTTGAATTCGATCGTGGAATATCTTATCTATTTGTGTAAATGTAAGGGGTGCAGTTAAGGTAATATATAAATAAGCATTAGAGTGAAAAAATCATACCATGGAACGTTTTATAAATCGTACTGTGAATAATAATGTGTATAAATAAAACAGGTGTTTAGGCTTTTTTCAGTTGAACATAACTTCAGAACTTAGTCAAAACTTCTAAAAATAAGTCTCTATAGTCACCTAACGTCAATCCAAGCCTTCAAATTCCCATTATTGTCTCTTTTAGAGACTTAAATTCAATAGTGATGCTTGGCAAACATAAATAAAATATCATTTTTCTGTAACTCCTAAACAGTCATTGTGAGATTGCTTTCATTCCAGTGGGCTATTACATTTTTTTTTGTAAAATTTTATAATAAATTTCGTCATTTGAAAAATAATAATACATTTATATAACTTTAAGTTATAAAATACAGTTTGTTTACAATCAAAAATATGGTAGTTGAATTTTTTTTCTATTTCAGTGCATACATATCTCCATTTAAACCCTTTATTACAAAGAGAGTAGGTGTATGAGGTATGGAAAATATAATACATTGGGCTTTCAACTAAGAATCTCAAGACCTGTGCTTTACTTACTGAGTTATCTGTGAATATTATAAATATTAAAGGCCTTATATTTCTATATTCTTATGAAATACAGATATTTTTTGTCTGGTATATAATTCAAATGTACTGGTATATAATTTAAATAGTCAAATTTACCATTCCTTGCATCAGGATCAATAAACATGTTCGAGTATATTTACAAAGTCATACCCTGAGTAGAAATTTAGCATGACTTACTGCCCTTAACAGCATTTTTTTTCACAGTGATGTAAGGTTTACGTCACACCGTGACTTTGGGATGTCACAGAACGTCTCGGCAATGTCATATTGAGGTTTCGTTATTTTCATGGTAGTAGTTATAAATTGGGGGTTCACCGGCGGATCGGGGAGGCGGAGCAGCGCGGAGCAGGAGGAGAGGCCCTCTTTGGGAGGATGCCTCTTTTGAGAGGAAGCTCCTCTCAGAGGGTCTTTAGACCCCCAGGAGGATGCCTCTTAATGCCCCCCTCCCCTCTTTTGGAAGTTTGGTGAGGCGGCACAACACCGGATGCCTCTTTCGGAAGAGGGCAATTGCGAAGTCTTTCACAGTATTGTGAAAGAGGCATGGTGACTCATACGGAGTGAGTTTCACTCCGAGTCTTGAGAGGGAATGTCACAATCGCTGACTGACCCTTGACCTGAGGAAGTGGTTTCAAGGGATTTCGCAATCGCTGACCGACCCTTGACCTGAGGAAGAAGTTTCAAGGGATGTCGCAATCGAACAATCTGGAAATGACGTGTCGCGCCTTGGAGCTCCTTAGCACACGTCCTCCCTCTCTGCTGGTCAGCGACAGAGTGAAAGATCTTATCAGCGTGACGTAGTTAAAGCGCCCTCTGGCGAATTTTGATGAAGTGCTGCCATCTATCGGCATTTTTTTCCAAAAGAATTTAATGTTTCACTTGTCAGGAGCTGGATTCGAACTTGGGCCCAACTGATTAGAAGCTGCGCGTCTTACCGCTGTGCCAAAGCACCCGTGCTTTATAGGCAGTTAACTTCGAAGTGTACCTTATCAGTGGAAGTTAGATTATTTTTCAAAATTCATTCGAATAGCGATGCGCTTTATAAAGGGTGCGTTTTAAAACAGAATGCTACGGAGTGAATATAAATCTGTATATTATAACATTATGATTTTTTTTAAAACAAATGTATACACAAACTTTAAAAACACGAATGTAATAATTAGCTAAAATTGTATTCAGTGGATTTTTTTTTTTTTTAAATAAATCTAACTATCAATACGATTTTTATAATAATAACGAAATGATTTCGAATGTTTAAAAACAAATTGATTACGGATGAACACACAAATTGTGTTCAATGAATACGATTCGACCATTTTAAGTGTTGTGTATCTAAAAACAAATGTATACACAAACTTTAAAAACATGAATGTAATACATAGCTGAAAGTATGTTTTGTGAACAGGATTCAACCATTCTAAGTGTGTGTGTGTGATTTTTGAAAAATAAATCTAAAAGTATATAAAAATAATAATGAAAATTAGAACTCACAGAACGACCTCTTCACTACCCGCTGGGCAAACTCCAAATGAGTGAGACACTCTCATTACGCTATTAAAAATTAGGTCTTATCATCAACAGTATAAGGTGTTGCCACCTATTTTTTCTAATAATATATTTTTAATAGTTGGATACTTCAACGGTCTGATTTACTACACGTAATCTAAAACACATCACTTTAATGATATTGTGCATCGAATATGATTCGGCCATTTTTAAAATGGTGGATGTAATTGAAATATCGAAGTTTAGAATTTAACAAACTAACGAATTTTCACCCCCAAAAATTTTAGCATTCAGTTTAAATAAAACCCAATGAATATGATATCACCATTTTAACATCGTAATTTTACTACCATTATAGAACTTAGAAGTGAGTGTACATTATTTTTCCCTGACACAAACACTTTTAAAATCTATTGCAAGTTTGACTTAAAACCTTTTTTAAAAATAAATCTAACAACGTATATGACTATTATAATAACGAAATGATTTCAAATGTTTAAAAATATAATAGATTATGGATTTCCAATGAACACACAAAAATTGTGTTCAGTGGACACAAAAATTGTGTTCAGTGGACACACAAATTGTGTTACATGATTAGCATTCAACCCTTTGTGTGTTGTGTATCTAAAAATTAATGTATTACTACATTGTACTTAGGCATTTTCAAAAATGGTGCGACAAGCTACTCACAATCTGAAAAGAAAGTTTCCACTAGAAAATACATCTTATTAAGAACTGTTACATATTATATAAGAGAAGAGTGTTAGAAAAAGTGGGAAAATGTTAGTAGAAGCAGAGAAAGTTTGTACACTTCCGACAGCCCCATGAGGTGGTGTACTCTGTCGTTTCGCTCTTTAAGGGCAGCGTTCCCCACCAGTCTGAAATGTTTTTTTTTTATTAATTTAAATTATAATTTTATTTTACAAGATAAAATTTTATAAAGAATTTTAAAATAAGTAAAGTTAAATTCAAATACTTGTAATTTTACAAGATAAAGTTTCATAAAGAATTTAAAAATAAATCTGAATTTTTAAATTCAGATACTTGTAATTTTACAAGATAAAATTTTATAAAGAATTTTAATCTTTATTGTTTTTTTTTTAAAAACATTTTAAAATAAGTAAAGTTAAATTTAGATACTTGTAATTTTACAAGACAAAGTTTTTAAAAAAATAAATCTGAATTTTTAAACTCAGATGCATGTAATTTTACAAGACAAAGTTTTTAAAAAAATAAATCTGAATTTTTAAATTCAGATACTTGTAATGTTACAAGATAAAGTTTTAAAAATTAAATCTGAATTTTTAAATTCAGAAATTTATATTTTCTACTTTACAAGATAAAGTTTCATAAAGAATTTAAACTTAGCTGTTTTTAAACAGTGAAAAATTAATTTTAAATGTAAAGTAGTACACTTTCAAACTGGCAGGCCTATTTCCCAAACATAAAAATGTTTTAACATAAAAATGTTATATCAGTGGAAAAAAAATCTTTCCACTGTACATAGATTTTTTTTTTCTTTTCTTCTTTCCATTTTTTTTTTTTTTTTTCCCCCCAATGCAGTTGGATTTTTTTTTTTTTTATTTCCATATATATTTTATTTTCCATATTTTTTTTTTTTTCATTTTTTTTCCCTCAATTTTTACTTTTTTTTTCTATTTTTTTTTTTTTTCATATCTCTATATCTTGCTTTGGTCTTCATCTTTCTTTCTTTGCTCTTCTCTTTTAATTTTGTGGTGACCGTAAGCATAAGTATGCACGCCATCGTCCATTATGTAGCGTTTATCATCGTAAGGAGAGAGTGACACCTTACACTGTTTTAGAGTGTATAATTTGTGACACTCACTCCCGATGCGATACTGAACGTGACGTGCAACTTTTTTATCAGTAAGACAACTTTTGTACATTTCATGTCTCAGTTGCTTACTGATAACTGATCGGGAGACCCCCTTTGCTGTCTTTTTTGTACCACTAACTGCCAGTAGTGAGTACATTTTAGACCTGAGCCCCACAAACTCAAGTCCCGGCTGCGCGTTCAGTTCATCCTTGAAACAACCAATCTTCTTTTTATTAACACCACTGAATGCCGGATGGTTCACGGGGAAATCAGAGGTGTCAAAGAGATGGCTGTTTTTCTGCATGTCCTGATAAAAATCACGACACTGCACCTCATAGGTTAAAGAATCAGTGTCAGTGAATAGTAACACAGCCTTTGCTCCATAGTACTTTTTCATGTAGCCATAATGAAATGTGTACATATGGAGTTTGCTCAGCTCCAGAATGGTGAATCCAACGTAAATCGGTCTATTAAAGACAATGCAGTTCTTCACCCGCTCAACCCCAACCAAGTCTTCATCAAAAATTTTGAAGCGCTTGAATGTAGGCGCCGCCACGAGCTTTTCACCCCGCCGCGTGTCGGTGACCAAATCTACATTAACTCTGTTACGCAGATTTTCCATTGATTTTCCGTATACGGCGTTGTTCATGAGCTTGAAGAAGTCCTTCTCAAACCCCGATTGAGACCTCTTCCTCTGCTCGGTGTTGAAATCAATGTACGATCTCAACCAGGGCCGCTGATGGAAGCGAAGGACTTTGTGCACAGATGTTACGTGCAGCCCCAGTTCCAGGTACATTTTCAAGCATCTATAATGTACCACATAATTTTTCTTGTTGCAGAGATTTGGGACAAGTTTTTCTTGTTCTTGGAACTGGGGAACTCCAAGCTCCTCCATGATCTTTACCGTATACGGCGAGACATCTTCCTCTCGAATCAACATTCTTTCTGGCGCAACAGGGTAATCATTATGGAGATCGTGAAGTTCTGGCGGGTACTCCAAGTCGACCTCCAAAATGTAGCCAACCGATGCATGGTCGGGGCAAGACAGGATCCAATCCTCTGTCGCAATCGTGGGTGACACCCACTCAAACTTTCCATATGGAAGGGGCTGAGACATAGCCCACCCGTACAAGTTGTTAGCATCCAAATACATAATATACTGGGTGGGCTGTGCAGGGTCATACTTCGCCATGTAAGGATTATTTGCATGTGCCAAACGCTTCGTAATGACAGACACGCCACCCCTGATACCACGCTCAATGAAGAGATGCTGGTCAATCTCTGTCATTAGATCGAGGGGCTGCTTGCACATCTTGAGAGCAGCCTGCCATGCCAAGCCGGGTGCTGTCATCAGGTGGACACAATCCAACCCATAGTACTCCCTGCACAGGTGTCGAAACTGCTGAAATACGTCGGCCAACAGAAGAACATCACTTTTAACGTAGAGGTCGTGGTACTCCCCTAATGTTTTCAAGTTGAATGTTCTCCATACATTCTGAGCATGAGCATAATCGTCAGCGGTTGGGGTCTCATCCGTCAGAGTGCTATAAAAAGCCGAGAGTGGAGGTAATACCTGCTCATCGAATTTCACCAACGAATTCATGTACTCGTAAGGGTACACTCCCTTGCGAAGCAGCAGCTCAAAATGGATGGGGATGTTTGCCTTCAAGATCTTGAATTTATCAGCTGGCAAATTGGCCACTAACTTCTCCAAGGAAGCATTCATGAATTGGAGGCTATCGATGAATTGCAGCCTCACACTCTCCTTTCCCTCATACAGGGAGATGGAGATATATCTCTCCATATTTTGTGGAATGACCTCTAAGCTGTGGTCTTTCAGCTTTCCAAGCCCCGACATTAAGAGGTGCGAATCATAGTTTTTCAAATTGTGAAACACTACAGGGACACTCTTGCGTAACTTGTATCTAAGATTACAATTCGAGTGTGCTGCACCCCTATAGTTTCCAACAATGTGACAATGATCGCGAACCTTCATAATGTACCGGTCACCTTTGCAAAGGCCCTCTTACACAGATAGCAGTGGGATGCACTGTTGAAGGCCAGTGCTTCACTCCTGGTAAGACGCATAGGTGCTATGCTATTAAAACGAACGGCCAGTTCGTCTCTTTCCAAGAGCATCCTCTGCAGAAAATGGGTTACGGCGTCAGGGCCCCGATAGCAATACACGGGCTTGTGTGATTCGCCTTGGGGTCCCACGACGACGTATGCGTAGCCGCAAGCCTCATGATGGGCTACCTTTTCTACAAAGGACCGACTATCGCTAGGCTGTGCGCTGGGCACTTCTACCAAAGGCGACTCAAAGTCGGCATATATCACGAACGGGACCGGGTGTTGATACTCCAAATTGGAGAATTTTAAACAACTTTTCTCGAGGCTTGGCATCTCAACACGTTGCGGTGCGTGCTCTTTGCAGTAGGGAGTGTGTGCCACGAGTAAATCTTCTCGGGAGAAGCGGTGGAGGCACCGATAACATACGTGAGAAGCAGCACGATGTAGAGTCAAATCCCCCAGAAGTCTCGACATACTGCGGATCAGGCAGTAATGTTGTTGGGTATCCTGACTTATGAGGAGAAGGTTAATGCAGTCTGCATCGTCTCTTGCAGATACGTGCAGAGGAAACACTTCTTCATCCTCATAGCCGAAAACATTAATCCGGCAGTTGTTCAGCTTCTCTAGGGTACTAACCTTACTCACGGGTACCGGGCACTCCACATTCCCCAGGTTTATCTCATGCTCCCTAGGCAAATAATGAGCTACACTTTCGGGTTTTTCAGCCCAATGCAAATTGAGTCTGTGAGCGAGAAGGCACCACACAAAACACTTCTGGTCGCTGTTTTCAATATTTAAGAGTGCTTTTTTGGCCTCAAGTTTGGGGGGCAGGGGCAGATAGCTTGCGGGGCGAAGAGGCCTGTACTTGCCCACGCAAACATCCATCTTCATGACGTGATCCAAAGACCACCCCGACCCCAACTGTTGGTAGTCCTCGAAAGCACTCTGAATCTTCAGGTACCCCTCACTCACATGTTGCTCAATCGTGTGAGAAATCAGGTCAATTCCACACCTACTATGAAAGTAGGCCATCGTGCTCTCTTCCTCCCCCTCAGAATTCAGTCGGACCATCTTTGCGTAGAGGACCAGGTACCATTTAATCTGATTGGCCGAGAGTTCTTCACTCAACAAGGCAATCAGTGGTACACGCATCTCTTCTAACGCCAGTGTTAGATCCTGTCGATTCTCCTCGGTGGGCTCCAAAGTATGGGTCGTGAAAACGCCCAAAGCTCGCTGTGTGCGACGAAGAACTCTCATCGCCTGGGTGTTTCGCCTCTTTGTTATTCTATCAACATCGGCCGTCTTGCGTTTCACGCCCTTGGAGGAAGGGTGAGGGTGAGCACGGCGAATATGCTGTAACAGCACGTCGCGTCGTGTGAATGCTTCATCACACAGTTCGCACTTGTGCTGTACAGTATTGTGGTGTCGCCTCGTGTGGCGAAGGAGGTCCATTCGGGACAAAAACGCTTCACCACACACACCACATTTTAAACTTGCTTCATGCATTTTGGCCTGTCGTACCATATCGCTTTTTCGAGTGAAACTCGACTGACATTCTTCACATACATAGGGTTTTAGCCCTGTGTGGGTCTTCTGATGTCGTGTCAAATTTCGCTTCTGCGTAAAAGACTTGTGGCAGGTGGGACATATCTATAAAATAGATAAAATGTCCGTATTAGTTTTTTCTAGAAAAATTCCTAAAAGTACACTATAAAATCGCGAGTCAGCTGTTCCTTAAAATTATTAATTGCACTTCCTCTAAAAGAAATAACAGTTTCTGTAATAGAATACGATACAATCCTATACTCCCAGAAACAGCCGATTTTCCCCTTCCAAAAAAGATGAAATAAAATAACTTACATGAATACCACTAGGTCCGGCCTTTCCCACCACGGTCGGTGCTACCACAGCTTTCATAAGGGGTGTTGCATTGGCTTCTACAACTGTTGGTGCCACAGGCAATGCAGCAGGCAATACACCAGCTTCCACAACTGGTGTTGCAGAAGCTTTCACAGTCATATCCTAAATATTAAAAACACAGAACATGTAAAAGAGTGAAATGTGTATGAAGCTAATTTTTGTGTTGTACATTTTAAAAGTTCTTGTGTTATGAATGATAACAGAATTTATTGTGTTATGAATTTTTAAAAATCTATCTTTATTTTTAATTTGAAAACATTTTGAACTCACTTTTGAAACAACCATCATTGTGGTAAATTCGTTTGTCGATATTTTAATAGAGAGGAGCAAATTAAAAGGACGTCTTTCCTAGCGCAAGTCTCGAGTCAAAGTGAGCTCCAGGTAGCATGTATAGTGGGCGGAAACCTTATCTGGTTTGTCACGTGATTCCATACGTGGAACCTTGTGATTCGCTAACAAGATGTCACGTGATACGATAAGGAATATCATGTGACATGATGCGATAAGGAATATCATGTGACATGATGCGCTAAGAAATATCATGTGATGTGTCATGTGATTTACAGATATGATGTGTCATGTGATACGATAAGAAATATCACGTGACATGTTACGATAAGGAATATTATTTAGATAAGAGTTCATTCGTTCAACGTTTGTTCTCCTAGAAGGTTGTCCTTGCTTATTTTTAAAAATGTCTATCTTTTTTAAACGCGAGAAATTGAATGTAGAATATGTTCGCGAATTTTATTCAGTAAATGTAGCCGATTTAATATTTCAAGAGTTGAAAAGTCTGCCCTTTCAACAATCACAAGGGGTGGTGCATGGTCATCCATACCAACCAGCTCAAAAAGCATATGCATTTGGAGACGGTGGAAACAGCTCTGAGGGATGGACACCTCTCTTATCGGAGATAAAATCACGTGTGGAAGAGCATATGGGATACAGCTACAATTTTGTGTTAGTAAACCACTATGTGGATGGACATGCTAAAATAGGACAACACAAGGACAATGAATCCTCCATATGCTCTAAAACACCTATAGCGACTCTCAGTTTCGGTGCTACGAGATCTATCATTTTCGAAAGAAAAGGACAATCTTCTCTAAGTGTTCCACTCCAACACGGATCGCTTTATGTGATGCAATCACCAACCAACAAATTCTATTCTCACGGAATTGCTGCGGAACCCGAAGTCTCAGAAGCTAGAATAAGTCTAACATTTAGAAAAATTCTACCTAAAACGCCTGTACAGAAACGCAAGTGCGAGTTTCCAATGTATGTCCCGCCTGCAGCGCTTTCGCCTATACCTGAAATCGATTGGAGCCATATGCATACTCCATCTATACCTACTACAGATTCGCAAAGTGATTTGGTGTCGTCGGCTCTGAACTATGCTACTTCTCAAAGTGGATCGGTTTCGATAGAATTATCCTCATCTGAAAAGTTCCGTTACCATTTGGGCTGTAACATTTACGTTACCGTGCAACATTTTCGAGGAAATGTGAAAGTACACTTTCGTGTCTACAGGATGAATGCTTCTGATGTTATTGTGCCTACCCCTCATGGAGTAACACTCACGCCTAATACGTGGAGTGTATTTTTAAAACGCATTTCAAATATGGACAGTGAAAATTCATCTTTCACAATTAATAATGAACTCTTAGTTTGTGTGTGTGAAAGCAATCTATATTTACAACAATTACCACCTTGCACTGGACAGTTCAAAAAGAAATTAATCTTATTAAATCAGGATAATTTTCATACTCTTCAGTACATTAGTCAAGATGTTACTAAATGTGTTTTGGATCAGTAATGAAAACAATGTTTCACCTGAATTTTTTAAAAGTCTCACCGTAAAGGACTATTATACAGCGATGATTGCTCTGTTCCATATGTGAAATACAAGTTAGTAGAATATTACTTTTGTAAAAATCTATGTATTATTAAAAATGTTTTTTCTTTAAACGTTGCTTCATTCTTAGTTTTATTTTAAGTTATGTGTTAAACTCATTATTTATTTAAATTTAAAAGTGTTATTAAAACCACATACTAAAATGTTGATATAAAAAAATTATAGTTGAAAGATATAATTTTTGGAAGCCCACACAAATCTATCACTAAAAAAAAAAAAAAAAAAAAATGATTCCACTCCGATGGAAATAACGTTATATTTTTCAAAGTACAATTAAACTGAATGGTTCAATATGTGAAACATTAAAAAATATGTGTGGGTCCTATTAAATGTTTTAATAAAGTCAGCGGTGGCTTCGCTCAGATGGAGCATAAAATAAGTTTATATTTTTCATGGTTTAATTCAATTGTTGTGTTTAATTTCAAACAGTATTTTCACAAATGCGTAAAATTAAAACAAATACATTTTTCAATTAAAAAAAATTATTAAAATAACTCACCTGATTTATATCGTCTTTGGTCGTGGGATTGTTTGCACAAATTAAATCCATCTCCTCAACTGGGATGCCGAAGTCGAACTGAAAATCCATAAAAAAAAAAATAATTAATATAAAATTCAAGTGCTAATTGTCATATATAATAAATCATAAAATGTCATATATAATAAATCATAAAATAATGAAAATCAAAATTTTACTTACTTCAAATGCACGGGATGAAGACATCGTAAATATTCTCGTTATCGTATTTAATTCAAAAGCAAAGCACTGGCTGAAAAAAGAGCAGTTGACCATAGCTCGATAAGGACCGCATTTTATACCCTTTTCCGAGGGGACCTTTGCTTTGTGCTAAACAAACAGCGTCCTCCGAAAAGTCAGAAGCACATGATTTCCGATAAGCTAGAACATTCGATGAGGTTCTAGAAATGGCTAGAATTTGAATAGTTTTATTTTCGAACATAATTCATATCTACTTCTCTGATGTGTTTTATTTACATATATTCTCAATCTTTGGGTCTTCATTGCAATTTTAACTAATTATGTGTGTTATTTAATGGAGTTAAACTCCATTTAATTAAATATTAGTGATTAAATATTAGTATATTAGTGTATTAGTATAACAGTTCGAAATAAGATGTATTTTCTAGTGGAAACTTTCTTTTCAGATTGTGAGTAGCTTGTCGCACCATTTTTGAAAATGCCTAAGTACAATGTAGTAATACATTAATTTTTAGATACACAACACACAAAGGGTTGAATGCTAATCATGTAACACAATTTGTGTGTCCACTGAACACAATTTTTGTGTCCACTGAACACAATTTTTGTGTGTTCATCCATAATCTATTATATTTTTAAACATTTGAAATCATTTCGTTATTATAATAGTCATATACGTTGTTAGATTTATTTTTAAAAAAGGTTTTAAGTCAAACTTGCAATAGATTTTAAAAGTGTTTGTGTCAGGGAAAAATAATGTACACTCACTTCTAAGTTCTATAATGGTAGTAAAATTACGATGTTAAAATGGTGATATCATATTCATTGGATTTTATTTAAACTGAATGCTAAAATTTTTGGGGGTGAAAATTCGTTAGTTTGTTAAATTCTAAACTTCGATATTTCAATTACATCCACCATTTTAAAAATGGCCGAATCATATTCGATGCACAATATCATTAAAGTGATGTGTTTTAGATTACGTGTAGCAAATCAGACCGTTGAAGTATCCAACTATTAAAAATATATTATTAGAAAAAATAGGTGGCAACACCTTATACTGTTGATGATAAGACCTAATTTTTAATAGCGTAATGAGAGTGTCTCACTCATTTGGAGTTTGCCCAGCGGGTAGTGAAGAGGTCGTTCTGTGAGTTCTAATTTTCATTATTATTTTTATATACTGTTAGATTTATTTTTCAAAAATCACACACACACACTTAGAATGGTGAAATCTTGTTCACAAAACATAATTTCAGCTATGTATTACATTCATGTTTTTAAAGTTTGTGTATACATTTGTTTTTAGATACACAACACTTGAAAGGGTCGAATCCTGTTCACAAAACATAATTTCAGCTATGTATTACATTCATGTTTTTAAAGTTTGTGTATACATTTGTTTTTAGATACACAACACTCAGAATGGTCGAATGCTATTCACTTAACACCATTTTGAAAATGCGTAACTATACTTGGGTGTATTCAAATCATTTTTAAAAAAAAAAAATTATATTGATAGTTAGATTTATTTAAAAAAAAAAATCCACTGAATACAATTTTAGCTAATTATTACATTCGTGTTTTTAAAGTTTGTGTATACATTTGTTTTAAAAAAAAATCATAATGTTATAATATACAGATTTATATTCACTCCGTAGCATTCTGTTTTAAAACGCACCCTTTATAAAGCGCATCGCTATTCGAATGAATTTTGAAAAATAATCTAACTTCCACTGATAAGGTACACTTCGAAGTTAACTGCCTATAAAGCACGGGTGCTTTGGCACAGCGGTAAGACGCGCAGCTTCTAATCAGTTGGGCCCAAGTTCGAATCCAGCTCCTGACAAGTGAAACATTAAATTCTTTTGGAAAAAAATGCCGATAGATGGCAGCACTTCATCAAAATTCGCCAGAGGGCGCTTTAACTACGTCACGCTGATAAGATCTTTCACTCTGTCGCTGACCAGCAGAGAGGGAGGACGTGTGCTAAGGAGCTCCAAGGCGCGACACGTCATTTCCAGATTGTTCGATTGCGACATCCCTTGAAACTTCTTCCTCAGGTCAAGGGTCGGTCAGCGATTGCGACATCGCTTGAAACCACTTCCTCAGGTCAGCGATTGTGACATTCCCTCTCAAGACTCGGAGTGAAACTCACTCCGTATGAGTCATCATGCCTCTTTAACAATACTGTGAAAGACTTCGCAATTGCCCTCTTCCGAAAGAGGCATCCGGTGTTGTGCCGCCTCACCAAACTTCCAAAAGAGGGGAGGGGGGCATTAAGAGGCATCCTCCTGGGGGTCTAAAGACCCTCTGAGAGGAGCTTTCTCTCAAAAGAGGCATCCTCCCAAAGAGGGCCTCTCCTCCTGCTCCGCGCTGCTCCGCCTCCCCGATCCGCCGGTGAACCCCCAATTTATAACTACTCATGGTCGTTTGTGACGTCACATTGTAATTGCCATTGTAATGTCGCCACATTGTTACGTGTTAATTAAATTGTGGAAACGTCACAAAATATAGTCACAATAAAGTTTCAAAGTTACTAATACGTAACGTCGCATATAAGTCACAAATATGATGTCGCATTGTGACCCAGGTGCCACGTGACTAAAACGTCACTTTCACACCTGTGACGATCTTTGCTGGGTTTCGAACTGAGCCATCATATGTCAGCTACATGCACCTGTGAGATATTCTCATAAATGCATTACATAACGTTGTGTAATACATTATTCTCATAAATGTATTACACAACGTTGTTATTTGAATTGACCTTATGTAACTGAACATTTTACATACTTAATTGATCTACTTTATTTTGGTTCTTCTCAAGAGTTTACAATAGTTTTATTTCTTGTCAGTTAAAAAGAAGAAACACAAAATGCGATCTAATGCCATAAGAAGACACATAAAACATAAGGATCAACTGGAGCTAAAAACACACACGCATAAACCGCGCTTAATCCTTCTTTTCGACCAAGGACAGTACATATTCAACAAGAAAGCTATTGGGAGATTACCTAACAGAAAAGACGCTCTCAGAAATCCTTATCATGACTGGAATAAGTTTTCCACTTTACCCCTTTTCTGCCTTCGTTTCTACAATTTAGTCTGCACAATGCTTTCTTAAACATTTTATTTTATCGATATATATTTACTTTTCGATAGTTTTTGACAGGAGTGAAGAAGTATATTAAGAATCTATATATTAATCGATGAAAGGTTGTATTATCTGCGAGTCACATTTTAAAAAATCTGATGTGGGCAACACATGACTTTCCTTATATAATGTAATGAATTTACTACTTTTCAGTAAAAAAAATAGGTTTTTTCTTATAGTAGATACTAATATTCTTTCCAAGATATTGAATTTTCGACAATTAGTCGTCATTTTCATTGATTTAGCGTCAATTTTATCCATTTGGCGAGATTTTCGTTAATTTGGCAACATTTCAAAAAGTCGCCAAGTTGGCGACATTCCGCCAAATTCGTCGCCAAAATTTCGCCAAGCGTTATGGGCGAAGAAATAAGTTGTTCTTACAGCAGATAAATGACTATTGGCGTTCAAATACAAAAGTATTACTCAAAGTATTTTTTTTCATGAATGGAACGAGCTAGATCCACGAGAGTAATGTCATCCAATTTATCGCATGGTATTACATATGAAAAGTGAACATGTTTCTCAATAGGAAATATTTTTTTTTTTCATTTTATATGACTTTTTAATAATTTTTTTGAAAAATGTGCAATATCTCGAGAACGGTTCATGTTAGCGTTCTAAAATTTATGTCAATCGTTTTCTAATGAAAAATTACATAAGAAATGTCTATTTGCGTAACTTTATTAGTGGTTTCGATTTTTTGACGATTTTTTCAAAATTTTATTCGAAAATTTAGGGGGTTGCTGAACATTCGATTACGTATAAAAACAATAGGCTTCCAGTGTTTACGGATTGTGATTTTTGTACCAAATTTGGTTCGAATCGGTCCATGCGTTCGTCAGTTATCGTCTCCACAGACTCACTGACACACACACACACACACACACATACTTTCACACACACACACACATACACACACACAGACATCACTTCAAAAATGTGTGATTCGTGATCAGGGATGCTTGAACCGTGCTCTCCCGTCGAAAACTCGATTTCGAATTTTCGACCCCGTCACAATACTTTCCTTATACATTATGTATATAAGGAAAGTAAAAATACAAAAAATTGCCGGCGTAGAGCTTTAACGCAAACTATCGTGTCTCGGATTATTTATCACGAGTCAAATCTAAGATTGGGATAACTAGGAAGACTAAAAAATATACATAGAATAATTAACTTTTTAGTTCTAACACGTACCCAAACCACATTATCAGTTGTAAACGAAGCAAATGAGACAGAAAACATTGCATATACTTATTAGATGTCTTTGAACTTTCATTTTACAAGACTTTCCACACGTAAAGCAATTTTAGCTGCAACAGACTGGAACTACTGCAGATTTATTTCAAGTTAGAAAGATGATGAATATGATAAAATTATAAGCTAAGATTTTTTAATATATATTTATTTAACATTCTTTTAAATGCATAGCGAAGTTTTCAATATAACTTTATAGATTTACATATTTATTCAGCCATTTATACACAATTTCAACTTGACTTCTAACATATTTTCGAGAATTAATGTTTACACTTAAGATATAATGTTATAAAAATTGCAAATTTGGAATAATTCCAAATTTAATCATGCAAATTTCAAGACGTTTCACCAAATTTTAGTCTTCGCTGCATCTATAATTATAAAATAAGATGTCTGTTTGTCTATATATTCGACTGTTCATCTGTAGGCGAAAATCTAAATATTGTAGGAACATGGAATTTGGTGCACAAGTACTTCAAAACCTGAAACGATACGCTTTGGAGACTTTTTTTTTTAAATTCGAATTAGTGTTTAGTAATTTTAAAAGTTGACCTTTACGGTCTGCAATTTAGCAAACGGTGCCGGTGCCGTCATCTATATTCACGTTCCTAAACTTAAGACATTAAATATTCAGATACAAGAATATTATCTCACAATCTTCATGATTTTAAAAAGATATTGTTTCTGTTACTCTTGGTGATATCCCTTCATAAAGAGCCTAATACATGGAAGAGGTTGAATGCTTAAACGCGTCAGTATTTGAAAGCATGGCATTATTTAAACGGTACAGATTGAATTTTGAAAAAATCAATTAAATATTTTAACATGACTTTAATGTATGAAATATAAAATATAGAAACTAAAATATAAACGCTTCGAAGATTCCTTCGAAGATACTTGCCGAGACGTACCTATCCGTGATCTATTAGAGGTTTCCATCCTAAATATCGAAAAACGTCGAGTTCATATTTTAGTATAAATTAATTCACATATAACATTTCATGGCGATACATGTAGATATGTTATTGCACTCACACTAATATACACAAACACGTACAGTCGACATATTTCTAAAATTGTACAAAATCCGTTGATTCGGTACTAAAACGTGCTTTTCCGTGAGTCAAACATTATGAAAGCAACGCAATCGTACAAATCGAATGCAAAAAAAATATCTAATGCCGTAATATCTCTATAATACAAAAAGCTCAACTGGTGCGCTGGAAGCATTGACTTCTAAATCGAGTCTAATCCTTCTCTATGACCAAGAATATTACCTATTCAGCAAAAGAAAACTATTGAGGGATTACCTAACACGGAAGACGCCCTTAGAAATGTAGCCCTGATTATGTGATGAAATGAGTTTCTCGCTTGACCCCTTTCTCCTTATTTCTTTTGAAAATAATGCTTTTGTCATTGCAATGTATCTAAAGGATTTACTCCTCTGATATTTTCTTCGTTTTCTTTCTTTCTGTTTCCTCTTCTTCATCTTTTTTTTTTTTTTTTTTGAAGATCAGCAATGTAGTCTTGAGAATTGAGCTTATGATTAGTAGAGATGATTTGGATTTGTAATGTTAAAAGAATATTATGATTTCTATTGGCGAAATATGAATAAAAAATAATATGTTGAGTTTGTTGTATAAAGGGTCGAAAATCCAGACCACCCGACTCGCCCGAGGCCACGAGCAGCAATTTGAGTGCCCGGTAACAATTGTATGAAGTTATAGAGGTTGCCAAATAATGTCATGGACCACTTCAATAACTCGTGAAGTATTAAGTAGAGCGTTGCAAAATGAGTGCTAAGCATTTTCGTCCCACAGCGAAGGCTGCAAAATAACTCTCTAACAATTATACAACAAGTGATTTTATTAATATGCATACAACAGTGTAATCGTAGAGATATTGGAAAACACTCAGTGACATCTTATTATACGTGTGCAAAAATGTATCTTTTCTAAAGTCTAACCTTTTGAATTTTGTATTATAATAGTCTTCATTCTGATGCTTTATCTAAATGTTCAATTTCTTAGGGGGAGGGGGGGAGTAGGAAATTTTATACATTGGTTTTCAGGATTTCCTTACATAATTCGATTTGGAATAAAACTGAAATTGCAACGCGCTGCAGCTTTTCAATTAACTTTTTCATCTTTCTCTAACACTAAAACAACTACACTCTTATCCTCCCTCTGAAAAAGGGGTTATCCCCCTAAAGTTGTTGAATCATATAATTCCAAGCTGCATAAGAACATATACGACCCTGTAATTAATGGGTTCAAATCTAAATTTCCGAATCAGAAATATCTTTACTTTATCCAGAAATGTTGCACTACATTCCTCACTTAAAAAAAATATATATATAAAAGGTAAAAAGATAACAATAAGTTAATCATATAGATACAGCACACAGTCAACGCAATCATTGTCAAAGTAAAGGGATAAAGATGAGCTAGACATAGTAAACTTATTTCACCTCATAATCACAGCCGCAATTCTAAGGGCGTCTTCTCTGGTAGATAATCCCCTAAGAGCTTTCTTTAGCTAAATATGTGTTATCCATAGTCATTGAGGAGGATTAGGTTCGATTTATAGGTCTATGCTTCTAGTACCAGTTGAGCTTTTTATACAACATTAGATGCATTCGTTGCTTTTTATTTTTACAATATTTTATTTGATGTAATCTGGCGTTTGTCTCTCTCAATGTGATTCAAATATATTAGGCCATAACAAATCAGGTTCCATTAATCATAGTAATATTAAATTTGGCATGCTGTTGTCTTTTGTGATGCTTTTAGTTTTTTGGATTTTGAATCTTATCGGAGTGTATCGTACTGGGTCCGCCAAACGAATCATTTTGGGGAATAGCTCGAGAACCGGAATCAGATAAAAAAATCCAAACGGGGTATGTTGTTTTTACTTTTACTGTTATATTTTGATTCTTTTGATTTTGAATCTTATCGGCTATCCCGTCTTGGGCCAGTCATAGGAATTTACTCGTTTTCTGGGTATAACTCAAGAACTGGAACAACCAGAACGTTCAAATTTGACATGTCGTGGTCATTTATTTTAATACTTTGAAATTGATCTTTACTGGACTAGCACTTCTCAGGAATGTATAGCATTGAAATGTACTCTTTTTTGGGTAATAACTTGATATCCGGCATAGCTAGAAAAGTAATATTTGGCATGCATTTCGTTATATATTTTAATTTCATGGATCTTGAACCTAAGTCGTCCATGCCGTCCTGGGCCCGATATAGGAATGTACTCAATTTTTGGAACTAACTCGTGAAACGGAGTAGAGAGAAAATTCAAATTTCGTAAATCGCTATCTTTCATATATTTAAGTTATATACAAATAATAAAAGGGGTACTAAAAAAAAACTGCGTTTTTGGCTTTACTAGCTATTTTCTCGACAATGCTTGGTAATGTATAGGGAATGTAGAGATCAAAAATAGGTACGACTAAAGGCAGAACATTTTATTACAACCGCAAAATCCCTTGAAGATATATACGTTCTCAATACATGGAAATTAAGTAAAATAGCAACAAAATGTCTCTTATAAATTGCACTTGTTCAATCGTCTTAAGTAATCTTTAAACATGAAAATTTATTCAAACTCGATAATTGTACTATTTTTAAACCCGTAATCATACATTTTATTTAAATATATTATGCATTTATAGTAAAAATAAAAATAGAATATAATAGGTGTGAGGCCACAATAATCTTATTGTTATATTTTTTCTTATTTGCATTATGTTATGATTGTTCTGTAAACTGCAATGTATATGGAATGATGCTTTCAGTGACCAATCACAGCGCCAGCTTAGCAAGCGTGCGAATTCTGTTTAGGATATAATCAAACTTTTCGACAGATCACGTTCTGGAAGTGTGCCCCAACTGTGTGACTATACGGTGGAAGTTCCGGTAAATTCTTCGATATATTCCTAGCTGCCAGGTCGTCGACGGCTGATTGATTTAATAATATAGTGCGCGGATGACTTGGTTTCTAGACAGTTGTTGAGTAAGTAATACAGAGCTTTTATGTGGGGTTTCATATGGGTTTATGGTGTACGAAAGGGTTTAAGTATTATAACAACTGATACGTGAATGTATTGTAACTTCGGCATATTATTTTATGTACAAGTCGTATACCTCAAGTTATTTATTCAGACAAAAATCCGCGTAGTTTAGTTGAATAAATGGGTTATATCTTTTTATCTTTGTATCAGAGTACAATTCCTAAAAGTTGGGAGAATTGATTATTTGCTTTTCAGCAGGACGAAGATTTAGAATTAAGTTATTTTAGGTTTAAAGAAGGTTCCCTTTTTGGAGTATCTAGGTCATCTAATAATGCTGTAAGAATACACATAACAGGAACAGAATGCATATGCATCAACTAGTTCACGTGATGCATGGCTAACGCTAATCTTCCTCTCTAACCAAGAATAACACATATTTAGCGAACTAAAGCTATTGAGGGATTACCTAACAAAGACTGCTCTATCTGATTATGCGTTGAATATGTTTTCCTTCTGACATTTTTTTATTTTTTATTTTGACAGTTATCGTTTTGTTTGTATGATATATCTAAATGACACAAAGGTTAGAACTGTAATAAAAGAAAATTTCTTAAGTTGTTTTTATTATTGCAAGTTATTTTATAACGATTTTTGAGAAATCTTATACAATTAAAAACTCTGTTAAAATTAAATAATGTGCTTTTCTTTCAAGAATAGTTAAAAAAAAATGGGGTATATATTTTAAACACAATCATTTAAAAAAAAAAATAATTTTATTTTTATGGAGATAATTTAGCAGTGCTGTCTCTACTGGCTACGATCACCACTCTCCCTTTACATTTGATAGGCGCACATCATCATCTTTTCTAAAGTAATTATTGTACTTCAGTATTACCAAATGTTATCTATATTTATATTTAATTCCAAAAATAAAATAAAAATGAGTATGTACATTTGTGATTCCAATACATCACGTTTAATCATTTAAAATCGATGAAACAGCATCATTTTTTACTTTTTTGTCTGATTTAAAGGTACTGACATTTGTATATTTTAACAATACACAGTGATCGTTAAACGGACAGAAATAATTTTTTATGTAAAATTTTGTTTTCTGAATTTTGACTCTCACGCGATAACTACCGATAAAGCCATTTCCAAACAAATGTCACTCAGAAAAATAAGTAATATGAAATATCAGAAAATTGATATGTAATGAAACGTCAAGCAGTAATATCCTAAACTTAGTGCCATTAACTGAAACAAATTGATATATTAATTGTTAAAATATTCAACTTCTCAGCTTTCTGGAAAGCTTGCAGTTGTAATCACGTCATATATTTCAAAAACAATTCTTAAATAAGAAAATACCCTTATTTTCACAGGTCTTTATCTTATTTCTTAGTTAAAATTTTACTTATCATTCTCCGTCTCAATAACTACAATAAGCGCATTTGTAATTAGTCAACACCGCAAGGGAATATCTCAATGAAAATAGACATTCAGCACCGTTTGCCAAAATTTCATAATTTAAATTGCTGGGTAGAAAAAGCTATTTTGAAATGAACGCAATATATATGTTTTCATTTATAACTTAGTGCCAGGGAAAAAATAAGATGCACTTTAAACCCAAACACGAGATAAGAGAAACACATATAAGGAATATAACAACAGATAAAATTATCTGAGATGAAGATCTTTTCAGCTCAACTCAGTAGCAATTTCACATCATAAAATGCAATCGGGATCGAACGTTTACTTTTCCTTCATGTGGTGCATGGGACGTGATATGACTATGTAATTGCATATTTTTGTAATAAACTTCACGCTTTCCCAACAGATAGCATCAGCCAGATTCATAGGCTTGGAGCTTAGAGTTCTTAGCCCCCATTGGTAGAAAAATCCCATTGTATTACAATAGTCTACATATTGCAATACACAATCCAGCACTGTAAACATCTCATTAGGCCATAACTTCCTCTGTTCGAGATCCTTGATGCTCCTATATATTATACACAAGACTTCAATGAATTCTGTAGCAGCAACGCAATTTTTCCATTCAATTAATCACGCTGTGTGTTTTACCCTAAGCTTCCACATAAATATAACTCCTAGCCAATCCTACTTTGAGAAATACAGTATTGTTAGGAGCATACCTACGAGTATGACATTATTAAATGTCTTGAACTGGAAATATCGTTGGTTCAATGTATTAATGCTCGCCCATTATAAAATACCATTGGAATTAAAGACATAGTTCTCTACTTACCTTACAAAGAAAGTATTGGATGGATATGTCAAACATATTGCTGACTTATATCTTTACTGAAAACCATACATACCGACGCTACGTATTGTAAATCATTAAATAAAATAAAATTTAAAAGAAAAGTGGTAGTTATATTTTTAAGAGTGTTATTTTCATTATTTCTGACAGGATTAAATACTAGTCCAATCATAAATTTCTACCATGGCTAACTCAATCATAAATTTCGTAAAAATTCAAATGGTGCCTTCTTTTAAACTTCCGTAACGCACTCAAAATGCTCACGACCACAGTAAACAAGTGATAAAGAAAAGATGCGGGCTTGTTTAAAAGTGATGAATGTAATGGAGCTTTTATCGCTCCTTTGAAACATAATGAATGTCACCAAATAGAAGTGATAAGGACCCGAAGCACCCGAGAATCATCTCTAGGGGCTGATGAAAGCGAGTTGATAAATAAGAGTTTTAATTTGAAAGCGTGTTTGATCTTTCTATTATCTTAAATTAGGAGGTTTATGTAACAGTTTCTCTTTTATACTTTTCTATGACAATGCGTAAAAAGATCCGGAAAAGTTTGGCGTTAGAAGTTAATTATGCCCTAAGTTAATGCGTATTGGATAGAGTGTAATAAAAACATTTCATTAGTGAAATGGCTTTAATTAATACAGATATCAACTGGTTTCGTGAGCGAAGAAGGGGTGTTTTACAAGAGAATAAATGAGACAGAGTATCTATGTTTCATGAATCCTGAATAAGGAATATCTGATATGTGCAGTTTGATCTGTAAATCAATCAAGAACTTCACTTATTTCACATCAAACTAATGACGTTGATCCATGCCACAATCTTTCAAAGTTGAATTGTACATTAACTTTGGGCGCTTTTTAGGACGGCAATGCATAAAACTATTTCGAAATACCCTATTAACTTAATTTCGAGCAAATAATTTAACAATTGTATAAACTTAATATTGACAGTGCCATAGGAAATATTGAATTTTCATCCATTTTGGCGACAAATTCGTGAATCCGGTAACATTTTCAAGTAGTCACCAAGTTGGTAATATTTCGCCGAATTTATCAACTAATTGTGTATAAAATTGTCGATATATTTATCTGGAACCATATTATACCTGGGTTTATGCTAGCATCCTAAAATTCGTACTATTCTTTTTCTAATGACAAATTACAATAAGGATGATAATTTATTTAATTTTATTTAAAAATTTGATATTTTAGTGTTTTTTAATTCATTCGAAGATTAGATTGAGGATCTTTGATGGGGTTCAAAATCAGTTAGGTTCCTATATTCACTGATTGAAATAATCGTGCCAATTTATTTTCAACTTGCACCATTTTTTATGAGATATCGCTTTTATAGACTTACGAACACACACACACACACAAACAAGCAAACACACACACACATACTAACATACATACAGGCATTGCCTCAATTACATTCGATTTAAGTTCAGAGATACTCCATTTGATATTTTTATGAGATATTTTTATCAAAAACTCGAATTTGAATTTTCAACCCCGTCACAGTACATTCCTTATAGATTATACTATGTCAGAAAAGTGAAAATTGCTCAATGTTACAATTGTTCAAATTGTGGAACAAAGATACAGTACTCTGCAATGGGAACAATTTCTTAATTTTAAGAGTATCCTGTTATCCTCTGTTAATGTAGACTCCCAACAATTTACCCCTTTCAAGCAATGGCCATCTATAGAATATCTCAGGAATGGACATCTTCAAAATTATCCAATAAAACTTACAATATTAATTCACAACTACAAGATTATTGCCTCAAGCTTTTCAAACTTTTTCTATGCCCCTTTAAAGCAATTAAATTATCACGAGCACGGCCAAAAGGTGGTGAAAAAGTTTGAGGTGTTGTCAAAAGTTGATTTATATAATAGAACAAAAGTTTATTTAGATATAATGAATATCACTCCACAGAAGTGATAAGAATCGAAAACACCTTCGAAAAATCTCAGGGGAGCAGATAGCATGGTTGATAAATAAGTGTTTTAATCTGAAGCTTATTTGATCATTCTATTATCTTAAATTAGTGGGTTTATAAACTTATTTAGAGCCTTTTATATTTTACCGTTAATGAATGGACACCAGGGGAGAAAATAGCAGTCCATGCATTCGATGCAAAAAGAAAAGGTAATAAAGTTTTGATACAACTAAAATATTTTTGATGGATATATTTTTATGATAACCTGCCATATCCATTAGCACCATTTCAATACATGATCGAAAATGTTGAAATATTTGGTACCCTCTAAATAGATCAAGCGGGGTAAAGTGAAAATCCGAGGATATTCAAGCTGTACTAATGAAATTTATGTTTTATGGCATATTCAGTAGAACAAGCAACCTTCTCATGTAAATAGATCCATGCTAATATTTAACTTATGAAATAAATATTCAATTGAGTATATAAAGTAGTGGGGAATGAGTACGACAAAACTCAGTAAGTAGCTCATGTTTATTCATCTGCGGTTAGTGAGCGGTAGCAAATAGAGGGTTGAGCTCGCTGGTGAACACAAAAACAAAGAATATGGCAGACTATTTCCCCACAAATATAATTTTACAATTTCCCACAGTGTATTATTATAGTTAATTAAGATATCGCTTGATATACACTCTAATACAGATTACAAACTTGGTGGCAATTTACTCAATCATATATTTATCTGGCATCGTTCTCTTTGAAGAAATTTTTTTGCAAAAGTTCAACTAACCTTTTTAAAACTTACTTAATGCTTTCACAATAATCATGGCTAAAGGATGATAAAGCAGCAATATATGATCGTTAAAGGGTAATGAATATAATGAAGCTTCATGGATGATTTCAAACATGATGAATGTCATCCTCTCATAAGCGATAAGAATCCTCTGAGTCATGCACAAATGTTTAATGGAATCATGTTGATCAATAATATAATTCTGAAATGTGTTGATATTTCTATTGTATTAAACTAAGGGAATTTGTTACTAATTTATTTTCTTTCACTGCCATTACTGAGAATAAGGCAGTCAGATTAATATATAGCAATATCGAGAACATAGTATTTAACTAGGAAAACTGGTGAAAAAAACGTTAAAAGGATAAATTCCCTATAAAATTCAAAATGTTTAATGAAATTAATGTACAAGGAACATTTTCAATGAAGTTAATCAAATTAGGCATCATGTGCATAAAAATAATGAAACCTGAATATACAAATTCTGTGTATACTAAATATTGGATGCCATCAACTACACTTACGTACAATGAAAGTTGAGAACCAAGAAGGAAGCATAGGATAGACCTGAAATTTTATTGATAGAAGTATGCAGATGAATGATATACACGATCACAAAAATAGCGCAGCAGAACACGTGCAGCTGTGGTACATAGTCCGGTCATCCTCAATTGCGCGTCACATCGCCTCCTGCTGAGGTACAAGAAACAATACGATCCGGCATGGTGTCGAACATCTTTCCGCCGCAGCTGTACCATTCAGAACGTCTCCAATGACTAGAATATATATGCTTTTAATGCTATGAAAGATTTTGTAAAGAGGCTTCATTTTTCCGAAAGCTTTATGTTTCGTAACAAAAAACATAACTTCCTTTCCTAAAGAACTGAAAGCCAGAGCCAACACTGTTAATCCATAGCAGAGTCATTTAGCTCTCCTAAACACTACAGGTAGTGCACTGTGTTCAATGTCTGTGCATTTCACTATTACAATTATCTTGTTACGAATTTGTTCAAAAAGCTTTGTGTTTCGCAAGGCTAGCGCATACAGGAAGAGACTTAACTGAGACCGACGTGTCTAGTTTTTTGAGATGTTTGGTTTAATGTGAGTCAATATTGCGAGTGAGTCAATATCGTTAGTGTCTATTGTTCTCTGCTGTCTTTAAAGAACCAAAGGCCAGTTCGCAATTTTAAGACACATGGACCGATCCGGTGGTCGAGCGGTCAGGGGCATGCGTTTCCGCCTGGATTGCCGGGTTGCGGATTCGAATCCCGCCAGCGGGTATGGATGTTGTCATGTCGAGGTCAAGTCAGACTTCCACCCTTCGGGGAGCCTCTATAAAAGTGAAGCTGCAAATCTCCTCCCATTCGCCATGGGATACCCTGGAGGGTATTGTGAACGTGGTGAGTAGGCGCTCCTTAACCACGGGGGAATTAGTAACGAACGAAGACGCATGGAATGAACCAAAAAGGAGTGTTCAATAGCATCCATTTTGGAATGATCTTTAAATTGAAAATCGAATGATGCAGGTATTACCTGAATCAAAGTAATCAGTTTGTTGGTATCTAGCTTCATTTCAAACAGACACTGTTTAATCCACACTATTAGACTGGTGAGCAGTGCTGTTGGTAGTCAACCCATGAATACACACTAAGAGTTATTTTGTACTTAACCGGTCGATCTATAACCTCAACTAAGATCATTTTCATAGTATGCACGTGTTAACAATACGTATAGGATGTCTGTGGCATATCCATTAAAATATTGGTGGCAGTGGGAATATATTTGCCTCAAATAGTTTCTAACCGCTTGTTTGACGTGTGTTTTGGTAAGGCTGAGTCATAGCAAACAACACAGATGTATGTCATCCTCGAGTCTGTTTCTGATAAAAATGAGACGTCTTAAGTCGTCTCGTTCCGTCATGTGTGCAATCAGCCTAATAGAAACATGATCAGTCCTTTTACCCTGCACTAAAGAAGTGTCTTGGGATTTACTTACGGTGTATATCACACTCGACAAAGGTATAAATTTTCTAAAAATTCAAGCATTGGTTTTTTTTAACTCCCCCAAATCTCTCAAAATCATCACACCCCGGTAAAAGGGTGATAAAGAAAAGATGCAAGCTTGTTAAAGGGTGATGAATGTAATGGAGCTATTATCGCTGATTTAAAACCTAATGAATATGTCACCCCACAGAAACGATAAGGACCAAAATGAACTTAGAGTCGTCTCAAAATGTCTGATGAGAGAAAGTTGATAGATACTAATTTTATATTAGAAGCTCGTTCTTTCTTTTAACTAAAACTGAAAGGATGTTGTACTAGTTTCCGTTATTTACAATATATATAATCGATTGTAAAATAATACAAAATTATATTTACACTTGGTGAAAAATATAATCTGTTCCTGGATGGGCTGAAGGTTTTGAAAAAATAATAGCACATTTTTAACAAGTTCTGTTTGTACACTCTGAAAAATTTGTAAATTCTTTATGTCCACTTCCATAATTATAAACTTTATTTCAGAGATATAAAAAGTGAAGAGAAAATGTCGGTAATTTTGTTAACAATATTTACAAAGTATTTCGGGCACGGTAACCCGGTGATTTGCGCGCTGGATTTGCACGCTGCCACAACTGCCGCCGTGTTTATGCGGAGAACGATCACGTTAAACATGTGGGTCCGTAAGTCCTTCCGAGAGGTTGGTGGTAGGGGAAGGAGGATACGGTCCCTGTGGATGCCTCCCCCACTGGGTTCCGGTCCAAATTGGGTGGCACTTCCCGGCCGTCCAAACAGTTACCTTACACCTTTCTGGTAGGTCGGACGGTCTGGGTCTCAACAACAACAACAAAAACATTCGGAAATAACGAACATATTATTTGCTTTGCAATACTTTTACATTTAAAATAATATATATATGTGCTATTATCTGTAAAAAATTCTATATAGAATTTCCGTTATATTATTTAAAGAACAATAGTCTATTTAAACTAGATTCATACTCCATTAATAGTATCAAACTGAAAATTATCATTATGTATGGTGATTTAAATAATAATTGTAAATTTCTTAAATTTCCATATATAGTACTTATTCCTAAACTTCATAAAAATCCTATTAAATTTAGAACAGTAGCTAGTGGTCATAACTCTTACTCTACTACCGCGAGTAAATTACTACTAAATTATTTAAATGTAATAAATGATAGTTTACGTTATTCTAGCAATAATTACTTTATTCAAAATAATAGTAAAGAATTAAATAATAAATTAACATCACTAGGTACACTACTTGAATTTCAAACTTTTGAATGTAGAGATCTTTTTAATAATATTAAGATCTCTGATCTTTATGCAGTAATTTTAGCTTTATATAATGCTTATATTGCTAATCAATCTACTCATACCGTATTTACTAATTTTCCTAAACTTCTTCACTTTGTCCTTTTCAATAATGGTATATTTCAAGGTAATATATTATACTTACAAGTCTCGGGGGTTCCAATAGGTGGCTGTAGTAGCAGTATGTTAGCTAATTTATACCTTTATCATTATGAAAAATCTTTTACTTCAACATAATATAAAATTTACATATGTGTTGATGATCTGATTTATATAGTATTTACTGACAACTATGTCATAGATACATATTTCTATCCGTATAATTTCTAATAAATTCCTAATGAAGCCACTATTAGTAAGAATATTATTTTTTAACACTTTACAACAAAGTTGAAAAGTGTTTATGACTTTGTTCATTCTGTCTGTCTGTCTGTCTGTCTGTCTGTCTGTCTGTCTATCCGTTAGCACGATAACTGCCGTAAAAATGACTTAATCAAAATGAAATTTTAGTATGTTGTTCAGACGGTCTGTAGAACCTATGGGAATATAAATGAATAATATCACACAATTAGTTTTGGATTGAACCCGGGTAAAAAAAATGAAATACATTGTGTCCTATGGGACCTAATTCCTCAAATATTTTTTAAGCGGATTTAAAATTCACAAATTGCTTCGAAAATTCTAGGTAATATTCAAATTGTTCCATAAAATATATAAAAAAAAAATTCAGCGAAATATATTCAGTAGTTTTTTAAATAAAAATTAAAATAATAATTACACCTCTTATATGAAACGATCACGTGACCATGATATGAAACGATCACATGACCCACTTCAAAATGATATATGGCATCCATCTTGTTTCAAAATCGTGATTTTTTTAAGTTCTTTTTAATTCATATTGAGTGTTGAATCCGTCCTAAAACTACTTTATTTTTGCTTAAATTCTGGGAATCTACATACTGAAACAACGCAATGACAATATATTTGAGTTTAAATGCTCAACAAAATTTGATTATTTCTACAACTAAGCCTATTTTTCACCTATGTAAAATGTAAACAGCAAAATATATAGAATGAGTTGTATTAGAATTCCTGTATTTTTTTAACACAAAATAATTTAGTCCATGGAGTCTGCATGGTTGATATGAATGAAATATTAATTGATTTCATAAAGAGAAGGACGATTTTTTCCGATGAAGTTTCAAGCGTAGAGTTTCATTTTTTGTAGCTCCGTGGTCTTAAACAAAATGTTTAAATAAAATAAATTATTATAGTATTGTGATGAATGAAATGAATATGAGAAAGTTATGAATGAAATCCTGTTTTTATAGAGAGATCCAGGCGTGTTATTTTTTCTATGACGTCATTTGAATTAATTTCAGTTGTTTTCGATGAAGTTTTCAAATATAATAAATTATCGTAGTATTATGATAATTCTAAAACTATTACCGAGGAATGTATAACATTTTAGAGATGTTTAAACCAGGCAATTTATATTTCAATGCCGTCATTTGAATGAAGTTCATTTTTTTCGATGAAGGTTTAAATTTTCAAATATAATAAATTAATGCAGTATTGTGATAAGTTTCAAAATATTACCGAGGAATGTATTGCATTTTAGACTTGTTTAAATAGAATTGCATTGAAGTTGGAAAGTGTTTCATAATCAATGCTTTAAGCATGATTGATCTTTCTTGTTTTAATTTAAATCTAATTATTGAACCTACTAGTGGAATTGTTACTAATTTATATGATAAAAAGATTTTTAATTTTAACATTAATAAAATATTACCATTTAATTCCTGCAACTAGATTCAATTGTTTAGAAAATATATACTTAATCAACTTTTTAGAATTTATAGACTGTCAGATAAAAAATTTTATACTATGCTTATTAATAATCTAAAAATTGCAAGCAAATTATATAAATATCCATCATATTTAGTAAATTGTATAGTTAAAAAGTTTGGATTGGCTGAATATACTTAAATTCTCTACTTAGTATCTTATATTAGCTAGACATCAACTTTCTCTTGAATAAACATTAGAATATATTTACATACCCTTATGCTTTGGCCTCTTCTATTATATTATAAGGCCCATCATTTTGTAGCTCTTACTGTAGAATATAACCTTTTATTGCCTTTTCGCATTACTGTTATTTATTTCTCCAGATTGGCAACAGTAGTTTTCTGTTTTTATCTTTTGCGATTGGCAAAATTGGTCTCTTCTTTCAAGGCTCCAATGGTTAGGACATATGCAGTGTTTTTTTCAGATATTCTTTTTTCCTATATAATTTTTCAATCTTTATGCATGTAGACCAAGTAATAAGAGTTTATAGATATAATCTATCTCTTACATCAGAAACATGCATATTTTGTGTTCATTTTGTTAAATACTTGAACTTGACAAAGAATTTTTTCGAAATGAACAATTTATTTAGGCCTAGTGTTTATCCACGTGAATAGCTTTAATGCTTGAATTTTATTTGATTTTCTATTATCGAATCCACTTCATTGATATTTGTTGATTATCTTCAGCTTGATGACTAGAAATTTGCATTTTATTTTCAGCATGATTGATGATTCTCTATTTAATATTTTACTATGTAGGCATATTTTAATGTTCGGGTTTATATATATATATATATATAAAATATATAATATAAAGAAAGTGGATTATCAGAAATATATGTGTTATAGTAATTATACGCAAAGCAGCAAGAGGTACTATACACCATATAATGCATAAAAAAGGGATGGATAAAAAGTGAAAAAAGGAAGGAAGGCTTAGCGAAAAGCTTACTTGATGGCGGTAAGGGGTTGTGACCTCACGCCCCAGTTATCAACATGCATATCTTAAATGACGCGGCACTGCACTCCTGGACGCCAGCACTGACTGTATCCAACCTCCGGAGTGATAATCAAAATTGACATATATATATATATATATATATATATATATATATATATACATATATATATATATATGTATACATAAATATATATATATATATATATACATATATATACATATATATATATATATGTATATATACATATATATATATATGTATACATAAATATATATATATATATACATATATATATACATATATATATATGTATATATATATATATACATATATATATATATATATATATATATAAAAAAAGATAAAATTAAAAATAAAATAAAAATAGTTAGACTAATTTAAAACATGATCAGTGTCATACCCATGACGAGCTCGTTGAAAACTGGGGCGTGAGGTTACAACCCCTTACCGCCATCAAGTAAGCTTTTTGCTAAGCCTTCCTTCCTTTTTTCACTTTTTATCCATTCCTTTTTTATGCATTATATATATATATATATATATTGGTGCCTGTAGTCTGAATTGGGGCATTTATAGTAATGTAATATTGCCCAATCTGAAACAGACATTTGTTTAGGTTAATTAGAATTAAATACTCCGACCTAAAGACAAATTTAATTCTAGTTAATCTTCGAATTTGGGCCGGTGCTGCTCTTTTCTATGTTATCGGCAATAGAGCCGTGACTTTACTTCTATGGTTAAGTTAATATTTTACGATTCCTTGAATAGATTATTTTTATTATTACCTTTTTCTGATATGTATATACATATATATATATATATATATATATATATATATATATATATATATATATATATATAAGTTTACATTAAGTATATTATATCTGAACAATTGAATCGAGTTATAGGAATTAAATGGCAATATGTCATTAATATAAAATTGAAAATAATCTTTTTTTAACACTCTACAACAAAGTTCAAAGCATAAAGTTTAATTATTTGTAGCTTCATGGTCTTAAATAAAATGTTTAAATAAAATAAATTATTATAGTATTGTGATGAATGAAATGAAAGTTATGAATGAAATCCTGTTTTTATAGAGAGATCCAGGCGTGTTATTTTTTCTATGACGTCATTTGAATTAATTTCAGTTGTTTTCGATGAAGTTTTCAAATATAATAAATTATCGAAGTATTATGATAATTCTAAAACTATTACCGAGGAATGTATACATTTTAGAAATGTTTAAACCAGGCAATTTATATTTCAATGCCGTCATTTGAATGAAGTTCATTTTTTTCGATGAAGGTTTAAGTTTTCTAATATAATAAATTAATGCAGTATTGTGATAAGTTTCAAAATATTACCGAGGAATGTATTGCATTTTAGACTTGTTAAAATAAAATTGCATTGAAGTTGGAAAGTGTTTCATAATCAATGCTGTAAGCATGATTGATCTATCTTGTTATTATATAAATTAGTAACTATCCTCTTAGTAGGTTCAATAATTAGATTTAAATCTAAAAAAATAACACTGTTACTAAGAGGCTTTCTTAGGAATTAATTCCAAATTATCCAGATAGAAATCTATATCTATGTCATTTTTGACAGTAAATACTAAACAAATCAGATCATCAACATATCTTTGAATAATATAATCTGTTGAAGTAAAAGACATTTCACAATGAAAAGGTATAAACTAGATAACATATATCTACTACAGCCACAATGTGGAACACCGAAAACTTAAAAGTATAATTTATTACCTTGACAAATATAATTATTGCAAAGTAGAAAGTGTAGAAATTTAGAAAAATTTTTACATTTAGCACTAGGATATTGATTAGTAATAAATGCATTATATAGAACTAAAGTTATATCATAAAGATCATAATGTTATTAAAGAGATCACTAAAATCAAAAGTTTGAAATCCATTTAAATTACCAAGAGTTGTTAATTTTTCTTTAATTCTTTACTAGTATTTAAAATAGAATATTTATTAATAGAACTAGCCGCCTTTGGCGACCAGCCTGTTCGCTACCCTTGAAAATTCTGACCGTGGCAAACTCGTTGGCGCGACCTACCAGAAAGGTGTAAGGTAACTGCTTGGAAGGCCAGGGAGTGCCACACAATTTAGACCGGAACCCAATGGGGGAGGCATCCAAAGAGACCGTACCCTCCTTCCCCTACCACAAACCTCTCGGAAGGACTTGCAGTCCCACACGTTTAACGTGATCGTACTCCGCGTGAACACGGCTGCAGTTTTGGCAATGGCGGGAATCGAACCCGGGCCTACCGAGTGAAATTCCCGCGCGCTGACCACTGGGCTACCGTGTCATCCGCGACAATCTCCATAACTTTATTTTTATTCGCAATTTTGGGAATCGAACCCGGGCCTACCAAGTGCAAATCCCGCGCACTAACCACTGGGGTACTTCACCCTCCGCGATATTCTTCATAACTTATTTTTTATTCACCCAATTTAGACCGGAACCAAGTGGGAGAAGCATCCACAGGGACCGTACCCTTCTTCCCCTACCACCAACCTCTCGGAAGGACTTACAGACCCACATGTTTAACGTGATCGTACTCCGCGTAAACACGGCGGCAATTTTGGGAATCGAACCCGGGCCTACCGAGTGCAATTTCCGCGCGCTAACCATTGGGCTACTTTGCCCTACGCGACAATCTCCATAACTTTCTTTTTATTCATCCAATTTAGACCGTACCCTCCTTCCCCTACCACCAACTTCTCGGAAGGACTCACGGACCCACATGTTTAACGTGCTCGTACTCCGCGTAAACACGGCGGCAATTTTGGGAATCGAACCCGGGCCTGGTAACTGGTTGGACGGCCAGGATGTGCCACCCAATTTAGACCGGAACCCAGTGGGGGAGGCATCCACAG